>JXCR01133372.1:79991-107333 GCA_002079205.1 Phalaenopsis hybrid cultivar
TATATATATATATATATATATTCAAATCAAAACATAGACTAAACAAAATAAAAATCAAAAGTTATTGAATACCATGTAGAACATGTAGATCATGTCTCAATTAACTCTATCTGTCAAAATTAACTGATAAAAATAATATTCAAATTAACCTTTAACAGATTCCGAATTGCATAATTAAAGAAAAGAAAAAAAAAAAAGCCCCCACATCTCAACTGAAGATCCAAACTATCTTCTTCACCAGAAGAATCCAAGTAAAAAGACAGGGAAAGCAGACTAAAAGCTAGGGTATATATAATATCAGAAAAACAGGACATCTAAATTAGCAAACCCTAGTCACAGAAACCGCGCACCTGTATGTAAGAACAAGAGAAGGAAAAGACACCCTAGGACCATCCATCACCTCCGGCGACGGTCGCCGGCGAATTGGGAGAGAGGAACGAGCTCGGAAAGGGGAGTAGATAGCGGAGTCGACTGAGGAGTCGGCATAGGCGAGTTACGACACACCGGACACGAAGGGTTGAGACGAAGCCACGCATCGATGCACATGAGGTGGAAAGAATGGCCGCAATCCGGCATCATCCTCAGCATCTCGGCTTCTCTATACTCGCAGAGACAGATGGCGCATGTTCNGGACTGGGGAGTCGGCATAGGCGAGTTGCGACAGACCGGACACGAAGGGTTGAGACGAAGCCACGCATCGATGCACATGAGGTGAAAAAAATGGCCGCAATCCGGCATCATCCTCAGCATCTCGGCTTCTCTATACTCGCAGAGACAGATGGCGCATGTTCCATCTCCGTCTCCCTTCGCCTTCGCGGCCGCGGAGGAGAACTGGAACTTAGGATACGATGCGATGGCGGTCGGATCAAGCCCGACCATTGAAGCGGCGGCCATGACCGTGTTGTTGTTACGCCCTTCCTCCTCATCATCTTCTGCAACGAAGATGATGCGGGGGAGAACGACGCCTCCGAGCGAATCGGCGTCGGAAGAAGGGGTTCGCCGGCGGCGAGAGGAGACGCGGCAGCAGAGGTAGGAGGCGAGGAGGAGAGTGGAGAGTAGGACGAGTAGGCCGAGAGCGATGGCGATGGCATAGCCTAAGCCTAGATTGCTGAGGCTGCGAAGGAAGGAGGGAGATTGAGCAGAGGCGGCGGTGAAGGAGGACATTGGGGAGGGAGGAGAAGGAGAGGAGGGTTTTGTGGCATGATCGAAGGAACCTGTGACGATTTTTTTCCTTTTTTTTTTTTCTTTCTTTTTTTCTCTTGCGGGTTTTCTTGGTAATTGGTGGCGAAGGGGAGCGAGTGGGTTNCTTTCTTTTTTTCTCTTGCGGGTTTTCTTGGTAATTGGTGGCGAAGGGGAGCGAGTGGGTTTCCCAGCTACTGCATTTATTGCTAGTGATGGATGCGGGAGACGAGGGGAAGAGAAGAGGGGGGAGGAAGGAGGGAAAGGAAGAGCTTTTATTGTGGAGGAGGGGAGAGAGAATTTGGAGTTAATGGAGAAGCAGAGAGGATGAGGACCACGCAGTCCTCAGGGATGAAGAACTCAAGTGGAAACTTCTGTATGAATGGAAGATGTTAGTGGTTGGCTTGGGATAAATTTAAGTGGAAGGAAAATATTTTTTGTCATCCAATTGTTTAGGTTTTAATGGTACTCTTTAAGAAATTTTTCTTTTTTAAAAAAAATTTTGGGGTGTACTTTTGGGAAAAAAATTACTTGCGATAGAAGTACGCAGCGATGAGCACGATATTGAGATTATACCGAGGATACAAGGGGGTTATATCCGCAGTATAGCCCCTCCTAACATCCATGTAACCTTCTGTAACATACCTGCAACCTAAAATAAGTTTCGTGCTTCTGTTATTATATATTAAGAATTTATTAGTAGGTTATAGGTAAGTTACAGAAGGTTACAGGGAAGTTACAAGGGGTTATACCGCGGATATAACCCCCTTGTACCCTCAGTATAACCTCAATATCGTACGCAGTGCTGTGTACGTCTAGCACACACAAATTTTTTCCGTACTTTTGTCTCTAATTAAGATAGGTCGCTTTATTATAATTTTCTTAATGCATTTGACATGAGTTCTTATGGAATAATCATTTTAAGCTTGTTTTCTTAATGATTGAAACACTTGTATAATTTTTTTTATATAATTGATTAGTAGATAAATAAAATGCGTATATCATACTTTTCTAATTACTAATTTATTTTCATTTGTCTTAAATTGGCTAATGCTGAGCTTAATTTCAAGCGAGACAAATATGAATATAGAGCAAGTTTGCCGAATTCGGCTCAATACACATTTAATTGTGATGTAAAGCACATATTGTGTTGCACTTGAAGAATATTTTGTTACAAAATTATGACTTAATGAAGCTATTTTCTGATGTCTCTAATAAACTTGATCCACAACCGTTCTGGAGTTATTTATATTAAGCTAATTATGGGCATTTTGATATTTTGACTATAGATTTGAGGAGTTGAGACTCTATAGAATGGCAAGATCAAGATCATTCTATTGACTGAAGATTTCATCAATGACGATGCCCAGTGAACCACCATTGACCCTTCATCTGCCACCAAAGCAAACTTCGGCTTGGGGATTATGGCAACTTACGGGTGAGATCATTAGATTAATTTTTTCAAAAAAAATTATTAGTAAATATTAGTTTTATTTATTTGGGATATTATGAACTTTCAAAACAATGAAGAATTGAAGTGTTTATATAAAACACATGAAGCTCTTCCCCATTTCTTGTGCACTTGAATATAAGCATTCGCATGAGTACTGTCAGCCATCTCTATAACCTTATTGTATCACTTTGCTTGCCATCTCTACCATGAGTAAAAGAATCATCTTTAACTTCTCTCAATTATCACCATGACCTTCCCATCACCACTAGATTATATTATCTCACCATGAGGAATAAATGTTGCAAACAACAAATAGCCACCTCTACAACCTTCCTTTGCTACCTTACTGGTCACATTTGATTTATATAATCTATATCATCTCCACCTCTAAAAATATAACTAAATTGCCTTGAGTCAATTAGTAGACCTCTTGCTATGTTGCCATAGCATTTTGCTCATGTCATCTTAATTTGAAAAGAAAATCTACTTAATTCTTCAAGGGCGTAACCACTATTATTTTTTAGGGTTAGTAAAATCAACAAATGTTTAATTTGTTTTCAAGTAATGGGCAAAAAAATATATTCAAGCGGGGTAAAATTACTAAATTGCAAAATTACATAAGAAAATAATATTAAATTTTACTATTCATATAAAAAAATTACAAATTTCAAAACGTACAATTGTCCATTGTGAACATAACAAATTTCCAACCCTAATTACCTCAATCACTTCAATATTTTTGCATTGCTTTTCTTATTACCTTCAATTGATCTCATCTCAAACTCTAGGAGTACCTACCAATTAGAAGCTATTTTACCTAGGGTAATCCCTATTCATTTTTTGCTTTTTAACTTTTTGACACAAAAAAAAAAATCATTTAATTTTGCATGAATCATCATTCATAACTAAAAACCAAAAGAGTAGAGTTTCAGTTATACAATGTAATAATAAGTAATTGCTTAAAACTGGTATAGAGTCCTAGTAAATTTGAACTGTGAATAATACCACATTACTTACATGCTTCAATTAATTATTTATCTCTCAAACAAAATTAAAAATGCACAATTAAAGTTGGTGAAAACTAACTTCAATTCAATTGAATTCATTTCTCATTCTCATTTTCATTTACTCTTCATTTTTTGAAGTAAGTTTTACTCACAAACCACTTAATTATTATGTATTCACATAATAAACACCTAAACTTTAATTTTAAGTATAATTGCACATAAAGCACCCAAAACTTTATATTCAGGCATGGCACGATTAAACCATTGAGATTTTGATAAAAATAAAAAATATGGGTTGGGTTTTATCATGACTTCATATTTGAGTGAGCATTGAAAAATAGAGGGAAGAAGGTGCTAGATTTATATATAGCAATATTTCGGGTGCGCTATATATATCTAAACAGCCCTTGATTTTAAACCTAAGCATGAAACGGTGAATTTCACTTTATAAAAGATAAAATGGGGGTGTTTTAATATTAAATGAAACTTAGGTGCCAGATATATAAATAGGTTAGAATTAGGTGGTATGTATGTAAATGCCCCCTTTTTTTATGGTTCCATACCAAAGCGAGCCATAGAAAGCTAATAATTAATATATCTCATACTTCGATGGAGAGTTTGTGACATCATGTAGTAAAATATTTACTGAAATGCACTTCCAACCATCCAATAAGCATTTTTATATCAAAAGTCATAAAAATATAATGCCAGCTATTATCTTGCCCATATTTTTAGCCTNAGACCACGTCATCAAATATAAATGATAAGCTACACGATTATGAGAGATATTTCTCAATATTTAGAGACAAATCATACCCATATTTTTAGCCTCGTGGCTGGAAAACGAGAACCAATGGCATAAATTAATAGCACAGAACAGTAAATAAGAAAATATCTACACATAATTAGCCTCCAGTAAAAACAAAATAATAAATGCTTATCAATCTGGTCATAATCAATTATATCATGATTTTAATTATAAGAACCATCAAATACTTGGAAAACATGCAATGGATTACAACATTAACTGTAACATTACCAAAATAATAATAATAATAATAATCAAATTATTAATTTCATGTTTTACATCTCATTCATGAGTAGATTCGTCTCTTTTCTTTAATTAATTATAACAAGTCAGGAAAGTCAGATCTGTTTAATCATAATAAGCAAATAAAAATATAATTGCACTATGATAACACCTACAAAATGAGAACTATATGCTCCTTTTCACTTTTTTTTTTTTTTAATTTTCATTCATTAAAATAAAGTTCAAGCATTTTTTTTTCATGGAAGAATCACATAACATTATGATGCATATAAGTGAGAATCAAAATTTAAGAAAGATGGGATGAAATAAAAAACTAAAAGATGACTACTGTTTAAATTTAAAATTCACAAGTGATGTATGCCTCTTACCACCCCCAATTCCACCATTATCTGAAAGCTAGTTGTATTAAGTGTTTGGGGCAACTGGAGCTTATTGAACAATCTGCTTATTATCCTGACAATATGCTAGTCTACAGATTATTCAGATAAATTAGTTGTCTGTTTGGGGGCTCCGTTTAAAAACAACGGATTTGTAGTTGTTTCTGAATAAATGATCATTCTGCCACAGTTCAGTAATAATGTGTGTTGTAGTATATGCAATATAATTACTACTACAGAAGCAGAAAACCAATTCATAATAGTTTAAAAAAATAAGATACAATTCTCACTTAAGAGTGAGTATCAAGACCGATAAAATAAAGAGAAAAAAATTTACAATTACAATTAAAATTATTAAACCCTGACGACGTATGTCATGAGCTGCACTGTCCTCCAGGGAAACCACCCTAACCTGATCATTGTCAGCAGTGCGATATGCCGAAATATCCGTCTATCGAAAGAAGTCGTGCCTCTCAGAGACGCTCCTGGAGCAACCGTAGAACTTTCTCTCGTAGTTGTGTCTGACGTGACATAAGAAAGTCTGTAGTCCGCAATAACACAACACACCTCGAGAGGTTCATGAAATCTTGGAGCTCATGTTTCTACAAGGATAAAGTAGAAAACTCATTAGCCAGATCATGAAATGGAAGGAGAATATCCATCCTGCTCCTCATAGATGATTAGTTCATCCCAATATAAGCTTGAAACATTATTCATACCTCAACTAAATGGGCTCAACTTGTTGCATAACTCCTCCATCTAATTCATATCTCAACTAGATGAAAACTACAAGCCAACATAGGAATTCTAACATAAAAAAATGCCACGGAAAAAATTCCACAGAAAAAAAAACAACACGGTCGTAGGCTTTTCATCTATTTTTCCATGACTTCTACAAGTTGAATTTCTAGAGATCCTAATTGCCCAAAAATGATGAAGCAAAATTACCAAAAAAATGTCAGAAAAAATCGACATTCCAACATGAAAAAACGAAAAAACATCTTAAAATCAATTGAATGTCATTCATACGCAATGCTTCACATCTTAAGCATCATATTATGCATAGAAAACTTTCTATCATAAATCAGAAGAGCCATTCATATGCAATGCTTTATAGTCATTCATACGCAATACTCCATTGTTACAGATCGTAAGAAAAGCGATTATAAATACTTACAGAGCACAACAATGAAAGATCGCAAAGGAGAGGAGGGAGAGAAAGGCAATAGATGAGTAAGAGAGGCGCAATCACGTCCGGGAAGAGGATCGAAGTTACCTAAGGCACGAGATGGGTGGGGCGACGGCGCGGGTAGGTAAGTAAAAAAGAGATCGAAAAGCTGGCCTGCGGTGAGGGTGCGGGCCGCGGCATGTTATAGCGCAACCGCGCCTTCGGCAGGACACGCTCAAAACACACAAACCAATCACCCTTGCTGCTTTTTCAAAACACAGAAGTTGTTCATAAGCCGCCCCAAACGCACGCTAAGTCGAGTCGAGTCGATATGCTAGGGATTGGACTTGGCTTGATCGAATCATAAGTTGTTCATGTTCAGTTACAACTTGAGCCGAGCTTTCACAGACGTGTCCATGTTTGGCTTGCTTAGTTATTTTTTTATTAATCATACTTGATTGATAATTGCCTTGTTAATATTAATTAAAGAAGTTAAAAATTTAATTAAATACCTAACTTTTTATATTAAATTTGATTTTTCATGTAAAGCTTGCAAACAAGCTAAATTCTGAATGAGCACTTGAGTTTTTGTTATAAAATTATTAAAAATTGATTTTATAAATTTAAATAAATAGACAAATCTCGTACTTTAGGACAGTTGAAGAGCAGCAGAATAATAATTTTTTTCAAAAAAAAAATCATATAAACATTCAGGAGGGTAGTTTATTAACACACCTCGTAATTTAGCTAAAAACTCAGCCTATCAGCCTCGGGAAGGCCCACAACTTAGGCAGCCATTTAGGAGCAGGAGAACCATCAGAATCACTCTCATCACTATCAGAGAACGAGAAAGCCAATTTATGCCTGCTACTCTTGCAATCGTCCAGTAGATAATCTACAAGCTAATGATAACAGGCAATACCAACAGATTAGAAAAAACAAAAATATAAATCTCTAAGCAAAATAATGAAATCCAAAACTAAAATTGTAAATCCTTGAAAATAGAATAGCTGCTGGCATCAAAGATACAATCGCCTGTGAACAACCTAATATTTTTTAGGGGCATCTACATACAAAGCAACCAATTCCCCTATGCATTTACATATCCAACTCTATAGTTTTTACATTTATACCAACTAAATAGTTTCATGCACAGGTGAGATAGCATATATGTAAAAATTAAAATTTATATGTGAATAAGCATGCTTGTATGTACACACAAGTACATGTGTACATACGTGAGTGTGTATGTATGTACATCAATCACTGCCATTAATATTTTCATCTCTACCGTTGGAAGTATCTTCGCAATGGCATTTCCATAACTCACTATATGTTGATTCTAACGCAAACAAAGAACTTCTCACAAAGTCTCAAAGTTAACCAACTTAATTTCCACCTTGGAACCATCAAAGTAAGGAGAACTCTAACACTATATAGAGGCGATCGAAGGGGTAAAATGAGATGAGAATGAAACAGGAACTAAAATATCATCTCACTAGTTGAAGGCAAATTCAAGTTGAGCTAATCATTTAATTAAAACTGAAACAAAATGTATTTGCATGGGAATTTTCAGATACGTAGGGCGTGTACATCTCAATTAGGAGCCATCAAAATGCGTAATCAAATTATAATAAAGGTAACCATTTGAACGAAGTCTATTCGAGTGGTCCGATGCACAAATTAGATCTCCAATGTGAAATGGTGATGAGATCCATTACTAAGGGCATGTTTGTTTTAGATTTTAGAACCGGCTTTTTATTAAAATCACATTTTTTACTGTTTGGGGGACTCCGTTTCTTCGTCCCTGTTACGAACAACGTCGGCATTTTACTTTTTTCACGACTGCGGGCACTGGACTGAGTCCTGTGATTTGCAAATAAACAGCGATGAAAAGCGGGGGTAGCGACCATATATACCGATAGTCACCTAGCCTACTGTGAGGAGGAAAAATGTTGGATTTACATATTTTTGGTTTAGATCATGTCCTAGACTTTTTTGGGTGTTCAATCAGCTGGTGAGGAGAAGAATTGTCATTTTGTCTTCTCGAAATTTTATTTTTTTTTAGTTAATATCATCGGATTTATGGGGGGGTGATTGCATATGGTTGAGAATATGGATTTACATAGCAAACGATTCTTGTTTATTTTCAGATCTACACACCAAAATAAGTTTTTTTAATTTTTATTTTTATGTCATGCGTTTACCTGAGTTCAATGTTTTGTCCATTAAATAGAATGGTCTATGACAATGAAAACACAGTTTTTGGATGGTTTCGAGAGCAGAAAAATGATTTTGAAAAATAAGTTAAAATTATTGTCGCAACAATAACACTTTACAATTACATCTATCATCATCAATCACAATTTCATGTTGACTTCGCAAGTGTTGATGAAAATGAATCGGTACCACCTGAAGCATATGAAAATCGAATGGGCCTAATCATTGGGGACAAAGAGGTAGTCAGTCAAACCATAGGTAACAGTGAAGGTGTTAAAGAGATGGCAGAGTTATATGAAGTAATCACAGATGCTTTATTTAACACTTGATATTTTATTTTGTAATTCAATATCATTGTAGGAAATATTTTGCTATTTTTAATTGGCTGTGCTTATAGTGTAATACACAAACCTACGTGTATCGATGCCTTCAAGATTTCAGTGCCTTTGTGTCTTTCTATGTTTTTTTTCTGTCATTTTTTTAGTAAAATATTTTAAAGTGGTTTTAAGGTGGTCATTACTCTTTCTAGAGTTGAATATGGAATCTCGGGTGGTAGATATTTAAATGCATAAGACTAGCGCGGTTTTGGTTCGGGATAAGAACCGTGCAAATGCATAAGAATTGTGTGGCAAGCTCTGGCATAGTAATGTTGCAGCATTTCAGTGGTTTTGGTTCTTCATTATATAAAGTTAACTGATTTAGGATATAGGATCACTTGAGAAAGAAGGAATGCTGCATAAATGCATAATAATTGTGTGATTTTGGTTCATCTAAGAACTGTGAAGCATTGTGTGGCTAGCTTTGGCATAGTGATGTGGCATTTCAAAGCTTTTACATATACTTATTTTTCAATGGTGATGGCGCAGCATGTCCAAGATTTTGCATTTACATATTCTTCAATGGTTATGTTGCGACCCAATTCATTGCTTTAAAAGGTGATGGATAAATTGGGAAATTTCTTCCTTATATTAGTGAATGCTTTAATTTTTTGGTGGATAGGAATGCCTGTATATACATCCATATGAACGATGATGTTGCAGCAATGCCTGCTTTATAGTCAGGCTTCAATTGTTGCATCTCATGCCATGCGCTTGGTTTTGAGGCACTCTACGTAGAATTTGCAGCCTTGTTAAACTATGCTTTACGTATTTATACCACACAATCTCTATGCATTTAAATATTGATGCACCTGTAGCTAAAAAAAAATGAAGTTTGGTACTTGATATCTAACTACATAAGAATTAGATATCATTGAGCAGTTAGAAAAAATTTTGGTGTTAGAAATCTGATCAAATTAGAATTAGATATCATTTATGCATTGCTGGTGGTAAATCTTATTAGTTGAATTCAGCTATCCAAAAGTAGATGTACTTAATTTGATAAATTCATATCTTCTTTCCAATGGTAATAATGAGGCATCTTAGAATGACCAAGTTATTCTTAGGCAACCAGTGCTGCCATTACAAATGTGGTTTATGGATATACTAATCCATGGATACTCAATTCCATTTAATATATCTTGACGGTTTTTTGGGCATTTGGAAATGAACTGCTTTAAAGAGATATTGAGAGTCGATCCATTATAATAGTCCTTTCTTCCTACTGCATTATCTTGTTGTGAGGTTTTCTTGTTATTTGGGGCGCTACAGTTTTATACAAAAGACAAAGAAGCTTCACTCTCAAACGGAGAAGGATGTTCTTTTAATAATTTTGCGTAGTAGAATTTAACAGAGGAGCCCAATGTTTTGCGTGAATTAAGCTGAACTACAGGAACTTTAACTGAGAACTGTATGTTACGGTTGCTTTTGTCTGTTTACGACTGATTTCTTTGGTTATGGCTGATTTTCATTTTACATGGCACTTGATTCTTATGCATTTACATATCAAAAACCGGGACTTCAATTGAGAATTGTATGCTGCATGTGCCTCTTTGGTAATTCGGTACCTATTCTGAAATGACTTTGGCTGCTTCTGCCTCTTTTATAGTTTGGCATCTCCTCTTTATTCAAGTGGTTGTTTGATGAGTCATTTGAACCAATGGGTTTTTTTGGATAGCCTTTTTAATATGCTTTCGTACATACACAAATTTAGTTTGAAGCGTTTCTTGCAACCAAAATTTCCTGCAATATGGGTCTACTACTTTCATCTGAAAAAAGATTATTCATCTCCATGTGTTTACTGTGAATCCTGAGACTTTCTTATTATAACCTTCCACTATAATCTATGGTTAGAATCTGTTACTATACTTATCAAATTATTTTCTTAAATATGCTATCAAATCAGGTTTTAGCTTGTAATCTCTTTTGATTTTGGATATTTTTATGAGTCAGAGCACTCAAATTATATTTTCATTTAATTAAGAGGGACAATATTTAGATTGTTACATCTATTGTAACTTTTCTTTTCTTAATTTTAATGCTGTGAGGAAATGTTGAATAGGGAATAATATGCAGAACTTAAGCAGAATAAATTTTAACTCTCTAACATTCACGTGCCTTTTTTTTGTGTGACGGTTGGAAATTCATCATAATTTTTAAAGTAAAACATCTTTGCATGAGAGCACTCTCAGGATGGATAATCTCTTCCGAAAGAGTCATCAAGTAATCCATTCATTTATTTTCTTTTATTATTTTTGTGCTAATCATTAATGAACAGGATTGCTCTATAAAAAATGAGCTCAAGCAATTCGACAAGCGCTAAGAGGGCCAAACATCAGCATGTTTTATATGAGTGCAACCTCTTATGTGTTGTATTCACGGCACAAAATGAGACAATGTTGGGCTAAAGTTTTACAGATGACCCAAAAATCTTATGAATAGAGACTGCAAACTTTTTCAATGGGTTAATGAACCGAGAGATGCATAAATGAGTGGGGTGATGAAAAGATATATGCAGTTGATGATGCGATGAAAATTGATATCAAAGGCTTTAAGTTTCTCCTGAATACCTTGCTTTTATTTGATTTTATAATTGTAGCATTGTTTTTATTGTTGTTAAAAGTGTATATGTTTTGATGATGTTAGTGAATTTTGGGGGATAGTGTACTACTTTAGGTTTTTTTTAATGCGAACTCGACTTTTTTGGTTGAGATGCAACTTATATTGAACTTATGATTGTATGGTTAATT
Organism: Phalaenopsis hybrid cultivar; assembly: GCA_002079205.1. Classification (NCBI taxonomy): domain Eukaryota; kingdom Viridiplantae; phylum Streptophyta; class Magnoliopsida; order Asparagales; family Orchidaceae; genus Phalaenopsis; species Phalaenopsis hybrid cultivar. The sequence goes on from JXCR01133372.1 coordinate 91,574, forward strand.
TGTGGGTTTAAAATTCTGTTATTGTTTTCTTTTGAGTTCTTTTATAGTGTTGTGACTGATAATAATTTGATAAATTTATATTGAATTTATTTCACATGCAACACTTTTAGAACTGTCTTTTAAAGAGAACTATTTTTTTTTGCACAAAACTGTGTTGACAACTGAGGGGTAACTCAATCATTTGTCAACAGGGGGCAATTTCAAAACTATGTTTTTCAAAGAGACCAACTACTTCTGACACAAACTTTTGAACAACAGATTTTCAACAACTTTTGAACCCAGTTCTTCTACAGTCACAGTTGAAATAATAGCACCCTAAATAGAAGACATACATGAACTTCATCACTTGAACCATCAGTCCCATCATTAATTCTCTAGTGAACTCAATGGATAACTTTCAGATGCTCAATCTTCATGCCTCCTAATCCTAACAAATCAAAATGTATCTTAAAGATGAAAAGAAGATGATTTTATTTGTTGTCATTGTTGGGTTCTAAGCTCTGAATGTGAATAGTGGAGGGTTGGGTTAGGTAGTAGACAACTAACATAAAATTTCATCAAAAAATCATGACATGAATCATTTAAATTTATGTAGATGTTAGGATATCACTTGAAAACAACGAGTTGTATGAAACCAACGCCCTAGTATAGCGTTAAATAACCAAGGGTTTCACACTATGGATGGATGAGGGGGAAAAAAATAATCCATGAAACTAACCATGAAATATAAGTACCCTTACAGATAAACTAACTGAATTTATAGATATTATGATTCATAGAAACATGAATGTCTCATGCATTCAAAGAAACAAAATGGGTTGGAAAAAAGTCTAAGCAAATTAATGGTTTTAATTTTAAACTTTGGCATTCAGGTATGAGTCGTACTAGAAATGATATAAGTGTAATTATAAATAATAATTTGAATGCTGATTTTATAAAAAATAATAGAATTGAAGATAGAATTATAGTGTTAAAGACTGTTGTTTATACGAGAATTCGTAGTGTTAAAAATGTTTATACTTCTCAAGTAAGTTTAGATATATGTTCAAAAGAAAAATTTTGAAATCACCTAGAAGAATTAATACAAATGATATCACTGGAAAAAAAATTATTTGAGAAGATTTAAATGGGTATGTTGGTAAAGTGACAGAAGATTTTAAAAATATTCATGTTCGATATAGTCTTGAAGCAACAAATGAAGAAGGTAGAGTCATATTATAATTAGTTTTAACTTAAGATATTGTTATTGCCAATAATTTATTTAAGAAAAAAAGATATGCATATTATTACTTTTAAGAATGAATCTAATAAAACACAAATAGATTATCTTCTTATGAAAAAATTAGATCGCCGAGATCATAAAAATTTTAAGTTCATTCCAAGTGAAAATTTAAGTATTCAACATCGATTATTGGTTTTGAATTTTAAGATAAATGATTGCACATGAAAAATACACTAAAATATTATCATAAAATTAGATTAGGGAAATTAAAAAAAACAAATAAAATTATTTGTATAAGTAAACTTCAAGGTGTACTAAAAGTTTGATGAATTGAACATAGGTTAAGACATGAAATAAATTTATGTCATGCAAATCTACTATAGAAGTTATACATTTATTGGCAATAACTACATATGATTTTTGTTGATTGAAAAATATTTTATGATAAGATACCAAGAGAAATTCTTTGAAGAGTTCTAAAAAATAAAGGCGTTGATATGACTTACATTCAAGTTATTAAGATATGTATACTATAATTCTTACTTATGTTCGAACAGAATGAGAATTGACCAAAGATTACATCAAAGATTTACTTTAAGCCCATATATATATATATATATATATATATATAGTNAGGCCTAGCAAGTTTTAGATCAGAAAATTTGTTGTTAGTCAAAAGGTTGTGATAGTTCGCGTGGTAAGAAGCCCCGTTAGTCGGCCGAGAATTTCTTGAAGGAAAGTAAGAAAAGTTAAGGGTGTAAGAATGGAGAGGCTTTCATCATTAGTAACAAGTTTTTCGTTATATTCTAGCTTTCATTTCAATTATGTGTTCTTCCATTGGGTTTCAATCATCTATTCCTTCAATTTGGGAAGGAAATATTTAGTTGGATATTTCCAAAATGTTCATACTTTAGAAATGTGTTGTAATTTAAGTGCAAGCATTTCAAAAAATGCGTAGTGTGATTGGATGCAAACCAAATGTAATGAATTTTGTTTGCATAAAATTTGATGCGAGGAAAGACGAGTGGTGATGCATAGCTGGTGGTGGCGGATCAAGGGCAGAGTTTGGAAGCGAGTAGGGCCGCACCAAGTGGTAACGACGGCAAAAGCCACCTTGGGAAGGTGGCGCGGTGTATTAGAAAATTGCCCGAGTTCACAGATTATGGAATAAATAAATAAAAATTAAGCTGTGAGTTGCAAATTCCTCAAAATTCTACTTTGAATTTATTTTTTAGCCAACTAAATGCCTAAATTTCTAAAACAATGCATTAGAACATGCTACAACCAAAACATCCCCAACCAAACAACCCCTAAGTGAAAAGTTGAGATGAGGTCTTGAAGCTCCTTCAACCCAATTTTACAAGGCCCTTGAACCAATTTTAGATCAATAAGGAAATATAAAATCAAAGGGGAAAATAATCAAGAGGGAATCTATCAAAATGACTTGAAAAACCGACAATAAAGAAATAAGCAATCACACAACTCAATGAAGACTATAGAGAAGACTCAACTGCAAGTTTGGTGTTCACCATTCACTAAACAAGTAAATACAGTTTCCCCTGCATGTAAGGTGACATGGATAAATTATAAATAGATACATAGGGTGCCTTACCTTATAAGATAGAATAGGCTTGATTTTTATCCTGCCTTGTTCACTTTTACAGCAACGGTGAGGTGTATCACAAGTTAAGCCACTGAGCCAGATTATTGACTCACAACGCATACAAATTGCCCGGTGCGGTCTAGATCTCCAAGCAGAGCAACCTGTAATAGGGTGATTAGCTTATGATGAATTCAGCAATTTAAAATTTAGTCAAACAAATACCAAATGCAATTCTTGAAATTGTTTGCTAGAAAAATAAAATTGACAGACTAAGCTTAAAAATATTTAGAGAGACAGGAAAGAAAAATAACAACAAGTGTTGGATTAGGGCGATCCAAAGAATTTGCTCCAAGTAGAACCTGCACTTTTAACAGCTGTTTGCATGACACGTCACAACAAAATTCAAATTTTCACTAAAATACAAACCTACGCAATTACCAGTAATGGGAGCAAATCAATAAAAAGAGAGAGAGAGATGATCAGATAACACATGAAAATTCATAAAGAAATTGCAAAGTAGAATTATTTAGGGTTTGAAATGATAAATTTTTCACTTTTGAAATATCAACTTTCTAATTAGGGTTCATAATTTGATTGTGCGAGAAGAAATGCTGTCACCATAAAACATGAAGATGAATGTTCATGTGCTCTCTATTGGAAACTAAAAGTGACCCAAGAAGTTTTCTAATGGAGCTCGATCACAAATATGGCATGTTTATAAGTTTTTCATGCAATATAATTTTAGGCTCTTAAGGAAAATCAAATAGGAAGGAAGAATAGGAGAACTAGATTATTAAAGATAATAAATTATAGATTGAATCCTCTTGATAATTAATTGCATCATGTGCCTTCATTCTCCTTGAATTGGAGGTGATGACACTTTGCTCTTTTGCTTGTAAACTTATTTGTTCTTACTTTCTCTTCTTTAGATTTAATTCTCTGCCCCCACATGTTCAAAGCATGAAAGAGAAAGAGATAAAGGGAAAGAGTCAAGAACAACTTTTGAAAGAAATTATTGTTATTTCAGGGTGCGTTTGGGGCGACGATGCGGAGCCACACCGTAATTTTTCCTGTTTGGAAAAACTGTGTTTTCTCACTATACTTGTCTATTTGGGGTGACTGCCCGAAAGCTATTGTCTAATTTTTTCAAAAAAATAAATAAATAAATAATTTGTAATGGCCACCGCAGCTTTTTAAACAACAGTTTCTTTTTCAAGCTACATAGTTGTTTGTTCAAACAACTGCAGCTACCCCAAACAGACCCTACATGAAAAAAAATACAAAGAAAGTCTATCTTCATACTCATGAGAGAAGAAACTTAGATTTTAATAAATGAAAACTTCTATCGATAATAGAAAATTTTAGTTACAGAGCATGAAACATGGAAATAGGAATCCTTATCTAAAACAACTTCATTTTCTAAAGCACGAATTGGATGGAACATACCAATAAATCTCCTTATAAAAACCCCTCTCCAATCAAAATTAGCTGACAAATCTCTGCCTATCATAATAGCATCAATATTATCAGCATAATCACCGGATTTGCTTTGGACAAAAACATTAAACTTGCCAAATATTATGGAATATTGAGACATCCATAACATATTTTCTTTTGCAGCAGCATTCCACGACCTGAAAAAATAAACGGAACATTAGTATGGTAAAAGAAAAATAACTTCTTCAAAAGAGAAAAGAGAGAAAAAAAATACCGACAAACTGAGCTAGCATTGACCAAAGACCTCACGTCAAGCGATCTGAAAACATGGAGAACGATATCCTGTGGTAGGTGTATAGAACCTGACAAATGCACTTTATGACCAAATATTACATAAGTAGTATGCAAACTAAATAAGCTATAAAAAGTTTCATAATGACTAATTGATGAGACAAGCATTGCCAAATTTTGTATTTAAGCAAATAAATAACATTTTAGTTTTACAAAGCTAATTAGCATTAGATATTATGAATAAAGGAGAAGACCAGAATAAAGAGACTGAAAATAAACAATTACAAGAGCAAAGTGGAATTTTCAGATGAACAAAATATTGCCAAGTCATTTCCATTTTAGTCTTGATTATTTAAAATTATTCGATCAGTCCATCAACTCATCAAATTTGAACCAGTCTAGTTCAACCATAAACTAGCCATTTCTTCGGACAAAAATTGGCAAAGGAAAGCTTTCCATAGAAGTACTTGGAAAATTTTAGAGCCAATCTCACTAATTAATACAAGCTCAAACAGATGAGATTCCAAAATGCCCTAAGGGAAAACTTTCCTCCACAAATTTTTATCCAAACAACTGAATGAGTTTTGGTAGGACCAACTCAGATTAGATTTAATGAGTTAGAAGACCAATAAATTCAATGCCTGAAAAAACCAGGCTTCAAAATAGATGAACATTAAAAATTTAAGAATCATTTTGATCTGTTAATCCCTTCATTAGCATATTTAATTTAAATTTTACATCAAACTTTATGGACTTTGAAAACCAATGAAAACATGATAACAAAACTTAACCAAGTAACATTTAGCCTTTTAGAGTTTCACAGCCACAAAACCCACAAGCGCCATTTAAAAAAAAAACACATCTCAGTGAAAATAAAGGGGCCGTTTGGGATCACTTTTTATTTTTTGCTTTTCATATTCATTTTTATTTTGTTTATTTAATGTTTTGATTTTTAAAGTAAAACATATTTGATTGAGGATGTTAATTTTAAAAACACTCAAAATATCCCTTAGGTGTTTTAAGTTTTTTTAAAAACAAATTGATTAGTTTAAAAAAATAAAAAATAAAAGGAAAATTTACATACCTGCCACTCAATTCCTACGGATTTACATATCTCACAACTAAACATTCATATTTACACACATAACAGTCAAATCTTTAATATCACAACAATCATAGTACTACCACTTTTGAAAAACAAAATACACATTTTCAAGTGTAGGTTTAAAGCACCAAAATGCCATGTGTGTAAATATGAAAGTTTAAGTGTGAGATATGTAAATACATAAGAATTGTGTGATAGGTATATAAATTTTCCAAAATAAAAATATATAAAATTTATGACAACCAAATATCTTTTTAAAAAAATAAAAAATAAAAATAAAAGTGTTACCAAATAGGTCCTTAGGATATCAAAAGTGAACACGCCATGAAGTCATGTGTTATACCTTCGTGTTCAAGAACTTTGACACGCCTCCTCTGTGCAACCATAACATGCTTGAACTCAGATGAAGCCAGTGTTTTCTTCTGCTTGGGCAGTGCAGCTTCCGCAGCTTGGACAAGAAGATTTGCAGCTGGAATTCCAATGCTTGGTTCAACACTGTAGAAATATGGATATAAATAAGGAAGATTTACATGCATAAAACTCAATTCTTATGTATTTACATATCTAGCACCTAAACTTTGCTTTTTTACTTATATGCCACCTTACAATTCACCACCTTACCTATGCATGCAAAGGTGTATTTCACCTTTTAAAAATTAAAATAGAGTTTTGATGAAATATGAAAGATTTGGGTTGTATAAATGTAAAAGATAAAGTTTAGGTGTTAGAAATGTAAATAAATAAGAATTGGGTGGTACGTATGTAAATGCCCCCATAAATAAATAGAATCACATATGGAGCTAGAAGGATGATGTCTGATCAATAAAGCCAAAGCACTTGTGTATTTAAGCACAACTGTTAACTCATGCACTCTAAAAGAATACCTTTAGTAGAGCACCTTATTGGAGATTTAGCACATGTATTTTCTCTTATTTACTAATTTCACAAGTACTTCTCATTTGAAAGTTACAGTCATACTCAATCCAGTTGAAAATTTTTTAGAGAATCTTTATATTTACAAGCAATTTTTATTTTCTTTAAATTCATGGCCCGTAATCAGTTGAGCATGTGGATACACTTTTGAAACTATCTTTAAATACCAAAATTTTATAATCCCTTCAAATTTGCAGTCCAAACTCGTTTTAGTATGCTGCTTATCTGTTTCAAGATTTACTTTTTGCAGTCATTATTTTACTTTATTATGTGTGTAAATTTATTGTGCAGCACTTCACTTACCGCACCTTTTACTTTCCTTCCAGCAGCAATCTACATCCACTTGGGTGTGTTGATCAATATTTTACAAAATTCACTTTTACTGCAACTTATATATTTATTTGACAATGCAATCTAACACATTCTTTGGATGTTTTAATATTTAAATTTTTGCATTGCATATTTATCTATACTAAAGCAAATTATTTTAATTACAGAGGTGTTTTCTAAAAAATCCACTCCCCACAACTCCCTGTTTAGGTGTGCACTAGAATCGACGTATAACGCTCAAATGCTTTTATTTATAATGATACCACTCAAGCTTTAAAGAGCACAACAAAATTGCCAAATGTCCTTCCTAATGATTTGTTAAATTATTATATGATTTGATTGGCACGCATAAATACATGAGGTTGCTAGTTCATTTCAAAAGCTATGCTCTTGGATCTGTCTATAAGAAAAGTTTTGGTAGCATTCACGCAAATATATCTAGTTTACAATGGGCGTACAAAAAAGTTGCTAGGGAATTTTCAATCTTTATAACTGAATGAAATGAATAAAATTTGCCATAACTAAATGGTTGATCGTCGCAATTTTGCTCTTCTTCATTATCTAGTTGTTCGGTATCTCCATCCCTTGCAAAATTTTATTAATTAATTCCAAGTTCATAGGCAGAACTCTGTTCTAAAAGAATATTTTTTGAAGTTAAAGATACATTATGCGTCCAAGTTTTTGACATTTCAAGCATACAAGTTTGATAATGCAAAGGCCTTCTCAACGATGTGAGGATTTTTATTGAACGTGAGCTTAGAATTTTTGGACAATAAACTGTGGTTAAATTCTTTTTGAAGGAAAGCTCGTTACGGGGTTTCGAAAAGTAGATGCATAGCAAGAGGAGAAAACCAAATAAAAAGAAAAAAAATTTGAATCGAACAGCATGGATCACAAAATACTTGGGAGATGCATTGTCATGGGGTGTAGTGAAAGAGATATAAAACCGAAGGACAAGCCAGGTGATGGGAGAGAACAAAACAAAATAATAAATAACACGCTCCTTCAGACAGCAAGAAACCTTGCTGCAGAAAACATAAGCGTCAATGTTGGCTGAAAATCTAAAAGTTTAATATTTTCTCTAATGTATAAACTTGGTTTTAAAGAACATAAAAAGTTGTTTAAAATAACATCTTGAAAATCAAATGATCAAAAATAACACTAAAGGACTCAAAAAACAGAAAACAACAGTATAATAAAATCCAAATCTATGTAAGATAAAGATAAACTAATGAATTAAGCATCTGAAGCAGAAAATACTCTTTGCTTGATCTAAAATCATTCTCCTTCGAATGGGATGGGCAAAATAGTTATGAACTTTTCAAAAGTATCCATCCATCCAATAATTATGAACTTTTCAAAAGTTGTTAAAAGAAATTTAACTACAAGGATTGCAAGCAAAAACTCACACGTAAAGACAGATAACTACTCCACAATTATTGATATTATATCTCCTAAGGTAAGACAAGCCTACATGTTCCTAACGTTTTCAAGGCATGCATCACTAAACTATTTTTCAAATATTTACTACTATAAGTAATACTATTTTACTTCAAATACTTATATACAGATGCATTACATAAACTTATGTATTTAAATGCTTGCTTTCTAAATTTAAACAAATTTCTTCCGAAGAAAATACAAGGCACCAACACATAATGTTATCATGGATTTGACATAATGCACGCTTCAGTGACAATTGATTAGCATGTATCAAATTCTAAATAAATTTCAACAGTAACGAACAAACATGATCACGAGCCTTCCTTTTAAAAAATACGCTTGAACATTATTTTAAAATTTTAAGGATAGATTCCTTAAAACAATTTCAGATGGTTTGATTATGGTCCAAGATATTTATATTTGATAATGGGATGAGAACCGTATGAAGCAAGGCATCAAATAAGTATATGAATATTAATGTTAGCCAACCATGATTGCATTAATGCTCGTTATGAAAACACATAACATAGAAAAATTGAAATAACAAATAATAATAGATCTTATGATTTTAATTTAGAGACAGTATGGCCTTAAAAGACTGGAATAAGTTAAAAGATGGTTATTCCAGTTAAGAGAGTGAAATGGATCTAAATATTTACTTTAATTTTGCAAAATTAACATAGGACTGGTGGGAAAACCCTCACTACCGGAATAGATTTCCCAAACTAAATTCACAACTAGGTTTGAATCGAACATCCATAATAGCTCAGAAGAATCTAATCAAGGAATGTAGAAATAATATCAAACAAAAGAAAATGGGGAATACTAACTTGGGAAGAAGGCGAAAAGCGGAGAGAGTGTCGCAGAAAATGAGGGATTGAACATTCTTTGGAAGCTTGGAGTAAGCTCGTCTGAGGATGAGGGCCAGCTCTTGACAAGACGAGGAGTAATCGTAGGGGCGGGAGAGGGCATCGGCTAACCCTAATTGAGCGTACTTTTCAGCTGGCGACTTCCCGCCTTCGTCGAACCCCTCCGCCATGTATTTCGCCATGGAGCCGACAATTTTTTGAACAAACTATATTTGAAGTTATTGATATGTTCTCAACTTATAGGAATCTCTAAGCCTGAATTTCTTTTTGTTTTATGGAAATTAATTACATACATCCGAAATATCCATATTTACAAATAAATCAACTAGGTGATTTTTTTTAGCTAAGAAGAAACTATAGACTTTGATAAAAATGAAAAAATATGAATTATGGTTTTATCCAAATTTTTGATATTTGAGTGAGAACTTGAAAACTAAATGAAAGGGGGTGGTTGAATTATAAATAGGAAGTTTAGGGTGGTCTTTATGTATTTGCCCTCTTTTTTAAAAATATTTTGTTTATGGTTTTTACGAACATGGTTCTTAGGTATTTACATATCTAACATATCTAACACCTAAACTTCAATTTTTTACGCATTTTAAAAGCTAAAATTTTGATATTTTTAATGCAATAATTAAATATTTTGGATGTCTGAATGTAAAAAATAAAATTTAGGGGTTGGATATATAAATAAATGACAATTGCGTGGTATGTATGTAAATGTCAATTTAATTTTTTTAGTAAAAAAATCATGTATTCCATATATTAAAAATATTTTTTTATAGTACGTAATATGCTACCAACAAATAGATTAAGGGGTCGTTTGGCGCTGCGTTTTTCGCGCAACAAGACCCCAAACAATACTTTTTTTTTTCGTTTGAAAAATGCGGTGAGAGGGCGTCTTTAAAAAATTCTGAGGAAACGTGAGGTGTGAGTTCGACCCCGCGGCGCCCGTTTCATATTAATTTCTCATCTGTCTTTTACTCTCTCTCTCTCTCTCTCTCTCTCTCTCTCTCTCTCGCAACTAAGCTTCTCTCTCGCCACCCTATAAGTAAGATTCTCGCTCGCCTCCTCCGATCCGATTCGTGGGTTGTGCTTTGTCTCTGCTAGGCTTCTTTGCTCTTTGTATATCCTCTGCTCTTCGTCTATGCTTAACTCCTTTGCTCTCTCTCGACCCAGAGTATTCTTTAATGTTATTCTCTGGCATGATTTTGCGCAATTTAGGTTTTTGAAATTCATGTGCTTTTGCATTGGTGTTTGATTTCAATTATTCATTATGGGCTGTTGGTTCTTTACTTTGAATTGGGTGATGTTGTGGTGGTTGTGGTTGTGATATGGGGAGATGTGTTTTGATCGAGTTGTGTTTGTGTTGTAAGGATGACTACTTGTACTGTGGGTTGTAGTGTGGTGGTTACGTGTTTTGTGGTTGTGTTGTGGGTTGTGATGATTGTGTTGTGGGTTGTGATGATTGTGTTGGTATTTATGGTGTGATAATTGTGGCTTGGGTGATTTTGTTACTGTGTCTTTGTGGTGTGATGGTTGTGGGTCGTGTGTGAAGGTTTGGTTGGGTAGTTGTTGATCGTGGTAGCTGTGTTGTGGGCTGTGGTGTGGTGACTATGAGTTGGGTGGTTGTGCAGATGTGTATTGTGGTGTGGTGGTTGTGGGATGTGTGTGGAGGGTTGGTGGTTGTGTTGTGTGTTGTTTTGTGGGTTGTGATGACTATGCTGAGGGTTGGGTGGTTGTGGTGTTATGTCTTGTGGTGTAGTGATTGTGAGTTGGGTGGTTGTGGGGTTGTGTCTTATGGTGTGGTGGTTGGGGGTTGTGCGTGGGTGTGTAGTTGGATGGTTGTGGTGCGGTGGTTGTGGGTTGTGGTGGTTGTGTTGTGTGTCGAGTGGTTTTGATGTTGTGTCTTATGGTGTGGTGGTTATGGGATGTGTGTGGATGTGTGACTGGGTGTTTGTGGTGCAGTGGTTGTAGGTAGGGCGGTTACATGGATGTGTCTTCTGATATGGTGGGTGTGGGTTGTGTGTAGATGTGTGGTCGGGTGCTTGTGGTGTGGTGGTTATGGGTTGTCGCAGTTGTGTTGTTGTTTATATGGTTGTGGTGTCGTGTCTTGTGGTAAGGTGGCTATGGGATGTGTGTGGAGGTGTGGTTGGGTGTGTTGGTTGTGGGTTGGGTGGTTGTGGAGACGTGTCTTGTGGTGTGGTGGATGTGGGTTGTGTATAGATGTGTGGTCAGATGGTTGTGGTGTGGTGGTTATGGGTTGGGTGATTGGGTTGTGGGTTATGTTGGCGATGATGTGGGTTGTGGTGGTTGTATTATGGGTTGTGGTGGCTATTTTGTAGGATAGGTGTAAATGAGGCAAAGCTTGATTTGTTTCCCTCCAAATAACTTGTACTTTAAAAGGGGTTGAGCAGTGTGGTAAGTTTGTAAATGGGGCAGAGTTTTAATGTGATAGGCTCCAAGGAATGAAAAAAATGTATTTATAAAATAGCTATTACAATTGATTGTGGTTGGAGCTGGTTATGGTGCTTGTGATTGTGTGTAGAGGTTGTGGTTGTGTTGTGGAGGTGTGACTATGGTTTTGTTGTAGTGGTTGTGGATGTGTGTGAAGGGTGTTGTAGTAGTTGTTCCCGTGGGTTGTGGTGGCTCATGTGTGGGTCGTGGTTGTGTGTGGATGACACGCTCTGTGTGAAGGTGGTTGTGGTTCCATGTGGAGGTGTGGTTGGGATTGTGTTGTGATGATTATGGTTATTTGGTTGTGATGGCTCGTGTGTGGCTTGTGGTTACGTGTGGAGGTCTGGCTCTATATGGAGTTGTTTGTGATGTCTGCAGTTGTGTGTAGTGGTATGGTTGGGTTTTTTTGTTGTGGTGATTGTGGTTAACTGGTTATGGGTTGTGGCTGTCCGATTATGTTAGCTCATTTGTGGGTTGTGGTTGTGTGTGGAGTCGTGCTTCTGTGTGGAGATGGTCGTGGTGCTTGTAGTTGTGCGTGGGGGTTGTGATTGTGTGTGCATATGTGGCTGAGGTTGGTTGTGGTGGTTGTAGTTGTGGGTTGTACTTGTCTAGTTGCGTTGGCTCATTTGTTGGATGTGATTCTATGTGGGATTGTGACTATGTGTGGAGCTAGTTGTGGTGCATGTGATTGTGTGTGCAGATGTTGTTGGGTTGTGTTGTGTTGTGTTGATTGTCTGGTTGTGTTGCTTTATTGTGGGTTGTGATTGCTGTCAAATATTAATGTTTTGATTTTTTTTGTTATTAACACAATGGTTAAGACTAATGAAGTCGGTTCATCAGCTATGAGGGATATGAAAGCCAAACTCATATTTTGCGACCTCCATTTAAGGGAGGTTGAACTGTGAAATAAGCTCACCACTGGTGGATAGTATCTCTGGAGGGTGACTTGGCTCGTGGCATGCGTTGTTTTCATTTTAAAATAATATTATCATATTATTAAATGTTATTTTAATAATCATTTTTTTATTTTAGTAATAATAATATTCAATATTAATTGAGATGTATATCTTATTTGTTTCACTGTTATGAAACGAATTTTTATTTCAAAAGTATCAAATATATTGCTATGACAATTTTGTTGCAGTCAAAATTATTACACAGGGGCAGAATAGTCATTTGTCCATAAACAACCGTGTTGCTGCCCCAAACATACCCTAAGATAGGCTGAATAAATCACACTCTCATTGAGACTCTTTAAAGTGGAGTGTGTCTTCCTATTATTAAATATTTATATCATTTTAGAAGTCCTATGATGTTGATTTATTATAAAAGATAAAAATTATGATGAATGGGAAAAAAAAACTAGTACTAACATGTAATGGATAAATTTAGCCCCAACAACAATTAATGACATTGAATGAATTAAATTGAAAAAATTGACATTATTTTTTTTAGAGGGGGAGAGAGATAGAGATAGAGAAAGAGAGAGAGAATGATGCCTATGAAATCACACTTCAATTTATATTAATATCTTATTATTACGAAATCACACTTATGGTATAAGTTACAGCTGCCTCAAACATACTCTAAGATAGGCTAAATAAATCACACTCTTATTGATACTCTTTAAAGAGGAGTGTTGACAAAGACTTTTTATATACCTAAAAATACAAGAAATTGACATAATAACTAGAAGATTTAAACCCTCGGCAATGACGTCAAAAACTTGATGCAACTTTTAATATGCAAGAATTTATGAATCTAGATTTTTATATTTATAATGATTTTGTAAAGTCACAATTTCAAACGCAAGCATACGTATCGCTCAAGTAATATAGGGCTCTAGTGGAGTCCCGTTTATCGATCCCACAGGAAAGCGAGGTAAGAGGTCCTTAGTCAAATCCTAGTCTACTACAATTAGTCCTTAAATTGGAATGTCGATTAAATGATATTTTATATAGCAACTACTCCTAAATGCAAGTGTTAAATGTAAAGATAGTAACTATAACTAAATGCAAATATTAATTTTAAAAGTAACCCTTTTTTGATGAATTGGTTTGGAGAATTTTGAGATATTAAAAACTATTATTCTTATGTAATGAATTAGATAATGTAAATGAATGAGATGCATTAAATATTGTATGTGTCAAATAAGAGCAATCATATTCTTTACCCTTTGGTCTAGGCATAAAGAATATTGACTAATCTCATGCTTGTTTACTGAATCCGTGGTTAAGTTGGGAGGATACCGGCTCTCACTTCAGAGCTCCCACGTTCCCCTCGCCCGAGGGCTAACATCTCCGCTTCAGCACTCAAACAATAGGATCAAATTGAAGATTTTAGTCTGTTACCCTAAGATCTTCAATTCTACGCCCATCAAAGTATATTTTCCTATTTATTTGCATTCAACCCCCATGAACTTAATCATCTATGGAATCTGAATGTGGTTCTACTTTGTTGAGAATTACATAGCCCTTTAGGGTCTTGATGCAATTACAACAAATTTTAACACTACAACAGACCTTTATTGTAATGTAAATAAAATGCAAGTAAAAACCATCACTATAATTAAAATCGCTTCTAACATGTATCACAAAATTCTAAACATGAATTCTACTCATTACAAAAGAAAAGTCAAATGAAAACAACGATATAATCTTCTCATACCCTTACTTCCAAACAAGAAGAGAGAGTAAGAGAAACCATCACAAAACACGAAGAAAACACAACAAAAACTTCATTTAACCAAAGCAAATCCACTAGATAAGTGTTTACATCAAAAGATAATGATACAATATTTAGCTTTTTCCCTTGAAAGAAAGAAGAAAATCTCTCCCACAAAGTCTCCTACCGATAAACTTTATTTAACCAAAGCAAATCCACTAGATAAGTGTTTACAAAACCATAAGATAATGAAGAACACACTTTAGCTTTTTCCCTTTGAAAGAAAGATGAATATCTCTCCCACAAAGTCTTCCGCCGATCCATGCAATGTTAGAACATCTCCTTACAAATTCTTTCAAAATCTCCTCTCCATTCTCTCCAAAATGGTAGAAATCTATATTTCTACTCCTATTCTAAAAACCCTAAACTTTCTCCTTTTTCCTAACATTCCTCTCATAAATACCCTCTTTTCTTAACCTAAATTTGTTCTTTTAAAGTGTATGGACGAATTTTGAAGAGTTCCCACAATAATCCTTTCAAAAAGCGTCCAAATACTTTGAATCTGGGCCCATAACCGCCAAAAGTCGGTCCATAGTCGTCTCGAGAGTCGTCGGCGGGCTCAAGGGCGCTGTCGGCGAGCTTTTCCGTCATTTTTTCGGTCTTGTCGAGTAAATCTCGCCGTCGGCGCCGTTTTGGGCACCGTCGGCGAGCAGACTGCATTGCTCAACCGTTTTGTTCCGTTTATCTCCGTTTTAGCTCAATTTCGCCCCACTTCAGTTGTGTTGTGTTCCTAACAGATAACCCTACAAAATAAGCATGAAAATAACCTTTCTTTAAAGTGTAATCTCATTAAAAAATATGTAAGAAGTGTAAAAGAGATTAAACATTGAAAGACTTATCGAAAGGTGACATGGTAAAATTTCATTTCTTGCTCGTTTTTGCTTCAAATTGTACATTTTTTGTTTCTTTTTCTTCAAAAGTCCATTTCTTGTACCTGAAATTAAAAACATGCAAAATACATTCTTTTAAAGAGCAATATCATCAAAATCAGTATAAAATAGGTATAAAAATCTCAACATATTTTCCTTTGGTCAAGTGTGTCTTCCCATTATATTTATACCATTATAGAAGTTGTGTGACATTGATTTTATTATAGAACATAAATAAAATGATGAATGGAAAAATTAAATAAATAAAACTACTACTAACATGTAATGGATAAATCCAACTCTGACGGCAATTAACGACATTAAACACAATAAAATGAAAAACTTGGCATTAATTTTCTTAGATGGGGGAGAGAGAGGGAGATATATATATATATATATATATATATATATATATATATATATATATATATATATATATATATATATATATATATATATATATATATATATATATAT
>JXCR01133372.1:107460-128511 GCA_002079205.1 Phalaenopsis hybrid cultivar
ATATAGAGAGAGAGAGAGAGAGAGAGAGAGAGAGAGAGAGAGAGAGAGAAGGGTACTTATGAAATCACACTCCAATTTATATTAATATCTTCATATTTTTTCAATACTTCAAATATATGATATGATTAAATACAATTTCTTCAATTCTCATTCAAAGTAATAATGAAAACTATATAACATATAATTAAATCAAAATATTTAATACCTACAATAATTTAATCTTGTAAACAACAACAACAAATATGATGAAACTTAATCTCTCTATCTCTCTCTCTCTAGATAATAAGGCAAACTCCTCTCTTTACTCAATTATCATCTCTCTCTGCAGCTTCAACCCACAACAACCCTCCAGAATCTGTGATAGTGACCTTCTTCTGTGGTCGATCTCCACGATCAGTTTCCTGTGATTCAATGAGCCTGATCAATTCCATGCCCTCTAACACTTGCCCAAATACAACATGCCTTCCATCCAATCATCCAGTCTGCAACAACAACAACAACAATAGCAAACCTGTATCTCACTAAGTGGGGTCAGCTACATGAATCATTTGTCTCCATTGCGTCTGATTGAGTGTTATATTTTCATTTAATTATAATAAATTAAGATCAATTTCTATACAATATGATCAAGTCTTTCTATGATTACATGTGCTTTTATATCACTAAAAATCAGAGTAAGATAATTAATTGATTTGTAAATTTGGGGTGAAAAAAATGCACAATGATATTTAGTAAACAGATTTACACATTGAAAGAAGATATTTTTTTCTTAAATAAACCAAGAGGCAGGAATGTTAAATGCTGGAAACTAGGATGACCTAAAATACAATATCATAGCATATCACTATCTTTTGGAAGAAAACCAAAATTTAAGAAAAAAATACATTGCTATTGTTTTTTTTGCATCTAGTCCATCGTAAATAATATAATATATAATTTTTTAAGTACTTCTAGTCATCTTCCCAATAATCATATCCTAAAACGCGCAACAATAAGAGTGAAAGTTATCTCGACACTGATGATCATAAATAACGTTTAAATGGACATATGATTACAAGGCAATTTGAGAATATAGAGCATATCACAAAGATTTAATAACAATGTGAGTTTGACAGCTCACATCCCTACAATTACCGAGATAAAACCAACAACAATTTTAATATTGTTATTGCTTGCATGAGATCTATAAGATTATAATAATTTAGAACAACCTTTCATATGATTAATTGAGTTATAATCATTTGTCCAAATATGAATAAAATTAAAAGTAACACCTAAAAATGTAATGACTAAAAAGTCAACTTTCTATACTGAAGAACAAGATAGATTCAGTAACTTCAGACATTGAAACACCTTGCAGGTGATCTAGTTGCTCATTCGTAAAAGTTATTACATATGAGTTCATAGTTATCATATGGCTGCCTTAGTATATAAATGCTTTCGACATCTAGAAAAATCATAAATTGACTACATATAAAATTCGCATATTGCTCATTTATTTTCCATGTATTAATTATCTTATCCAATTCCCAGAAAAAAAATGGATAATGTTTTTAGGCTTTGATATTACATATCATAGATTATTTGTAGACTCACTGCGACATGTTAATAAGTTTTATTGAATAAAATGTTTTTACTGATTGTTATTGACCAATTGTTTGTATTTCTATATAGTTTGTTTAGCCAAGAATGATCTTAGGTATTTCATTTTCCAATCGTTTAAGAACATATTTGTTCAAACTTCTTATTTGAATCACAATTACTCATGCACGCGTGAAGAACATTTTTTTATTGTCTTACCATTACTTAAACAGTTTATTTTCAAATAAGTCTCATGAGAGACATGTCATCGACATAATCTATATTGAGTGTGAGACAATACACTTCTATATCTTTCGCCATTTACTAATTTTCATCGATGAATATTATTGAATGATATTTATCATTCAATAGCGAATGAATGTTTTCAATAGTAAGTGAATTAATCAATTGTTCATTTTGAAAAAAAAGCAACTCCAAAATAAAATATTTTACAACAATAAATAACTCGAACTAAAGAAACACATGCTTAATTATACTTATTAAGTCGATAAATTGTATAAATAACAATGATAACCCCGAAGCAATCATAATCAACCCTTATCAATCATCACCAAACAAAATTATTCTGTCAAACTTAGTCATCAAACCGGACATCGCATACAAACATATTCTTTGAACTTACATTTCATTGAATATTTGCATTAAAACATCAATATATTCATTCTTAATTCTCATTATTTTCTCCTTACATTTATAATTAAATGCATCTATTTTTTCAAAATCTCACATTTTGTACTCCTCATACTTCTTCAACAATATAGTTGGATGCATTGATCGCTCAAATTTATGCGTGCGTCATTTACTGCAATACAATTAGTTTGCCTACACTAATGCACCGATGTGATCCCAACATATGTTAATTAACTGACCTGATTAATTAATGATTATTATTTTTAATACATTATTTATAGTCCAATTACTTGCATGATCAATGACAAATATAATAATTAAACAACAACAAGTCAGCAAGAGTGATGTTTAAAACTTCCACCATAATATTTAGATTGAGTATTTTATTAAAATCAGCCTCTAAACATACAAAATCATTTGATTTTATAATCATTACATTTTGTCAGCTGCCGACACAATCATTCCAAACACTCAAACAACATAAATGGGTATAACTACAACATAAATTAAATACTTTATTTTTATTGCGACCAACTACGATAAATTGTTTAATTTTTATGAATTACATCATTGCTTGTAATTTTTGACATCAAGACCTAAACATTTACGATTGCAATAGTAAGATCCAACAATACTTAAATAAAATAATCATAGAACAAATAGTAAGATTCAACAATACTTAAAATATGGAGATATTGAGAAATAAACAAGAGATTTCATTAAATAATGAGTGAGTAAACTAATGGAGTACAACAATGCCAAAATAATAATACAAATAATTCAACATAGTTGTACTATAAGAAACCTTTTCATGACATGCAACAAATCACTTTTACTTGAAAATTCAAGCTTCATAAAGCAAACCTTACATGCTCTAACAACGTGTAAAAACACAAATTTACTCCTACATTGCTTGCCCACAAACTTAAAACATTGCAAGAGTACAATCAACATCATGTTATTATACTTTAAAAAATACTGCATGCTATAATGAAATATTAAAAAATAATCAATAAACATTGCTAAATAATCATTGATTAAACTAAAGGAGTAAAGTCATGAAAAGACTAAATAATTCTCGCAGTAAAACCAATACAACATACTTTTCCTATTGAAGATATAGCATGCAACTAGGGCCATTAAAATGCTCATTGTTCGCGTACAACTCGTGTTCGTTTGTTAAGCAAACGTGTCAAGCACAAATAAACTTTTTGAGCTCGATTTATAAACGAGCTGACACGAACAAATGCTTGTTCATTGGTGCTCGATTCGATTCTACTCAAATTAATGAAACAATAAATAAATAAATAATATTATTATAAAATTTATATATTAAACTTTGACATTAAATTTTAAAAATTATTATATTTTAAGTAATTTTATTCAGGATTGTAAATGAAATGTAAAATTTTTATATCAGATATATATTACAATCGAAATTCTATAATATAACACTAATTTATTAATGGAAAATAAGACGGCTAAAAGCCTAAGACCGTCCTCTTCCTATTTTTCATGAGATTTCCGGCACCGTCTGGTACCCTGCCCACTCTTCCTTCGTTCCCCGTGCCAAAAGCCCGGGAAAAGAAGGAAGCAAAACCTAACCCTAATCTTCAACCGTCACGCATCTCCACTCTTTCTTGAAGGTCCCAGACCCATGGCCATCCGCGCCGCCCTTTCCTATTCGAGTTGCCTTTCCCAGTGTCTCGCCGCCTCCGTTGGTCTCCGCTGCTGCAGCTTCCTCCACATCAACGAGTCCGGTTGCCGTCCCTTGGCCTTCTTGGCGAACCAGCTGTCTGATAATGAACTATCCGGAATTGGGGAGAAGTATTCGGCGAGGAATAGCTCATGGACTCGTGCTTCCAGTTCTCCATCGCGATTCTCATCCTCGATTGGAGGTTCCCGAACGTCGAATCAAACATCCGTTGCTCAGCAGTTGTTCAAGTTTCTGGTCGGCGCCATGGACGCTTCAAAGTTGCCATGCAATAGACCTGGGAAGTCTCCTGTTTCTGGTGATGAGGGATTGTCGAAGGCTCCTGTTGCCGAGGCGGTTTCTACAATGGTTTCCATCAAGCCTCCTACAGAGATTCCGGCTTCCTGTGCAAAGGAGATGCCCAAGGTTCCGGTTGATGTTGCCGCTCTATCATTCTTTACTGGCAAGTCTTCTTCAGAGTTTTCAGCTCTCACTGCCGATGAACTATTAAAGCCTTCGGATGCAGCTGCCGATGCATCCAGCTTCTCTGTCTTTCCCAGGGATAGTCACGATGCGAAGGTACCCAGCGGAGTAAGCCCCTTTGTGAGATTTCTCTCTGCATTAGGAACTTGTTCAGAACCGATTCCTAGTTCAGGGGTGTTTGCCTTGTCAGCTTCTATGAGCGTAGGATTCAATCCCTCCTCACTTTTCCCATTCTTACCGACAAGCAAATGGTTTCCGTGCAGTGATTTTTTCTTAGGTTCAGCGAAAAGAGATCCTCCAGACAAAGCGAGAACTGTCACTGTGGAGGCAACTCAAGAACCTCTTGAGCTCTTTGAATCCCCCTCGAGTATGAAGAATGGGGTTGCGAAGCCTGAAACAGTGGTTTCAGCTGAGGGTGCATTGAGGAACTGCCCTCCTTCCTTGAAGGTTAATGGTGTGCCTGAATTCCGTACCCTGCCTTGCGAGAAGAGCTGGAGTTTCTCGCGGTGGATCAGCTCTTGCTCCTATGATGCGAAGATTGCCTTTGCTGCAGTTACTGTTTATTTGCTATCAGGCTCTCGCTTGGCTGAGCCGAGAGGAATTCCTAGTAGGTCTATGTATCCAACATTTGAAGTTGGAGACCGCATCTTGGCAGAAAAGGTGAAATTTGATAAAACATTATCTTTTCTTTTACATTTGTTAAATTTATACATCACTATAATTATTTGAGCTTGCACTTGCATACGTTTCTCACCTATGGGGAGAGTGATCATTCTCTTCATAGATTTTGGTATATATATCATTTTATGCAGCCTTCAAATTTAATATCACAAAGTTGATTGTGATTTATAACATAAAAATTACTTATGAATTAAGTTTCATCAAATTTCAATTTATAATTTGCATTAATTTAATTAAGATAGAGTCAAGACCAGGTGATTAAGATAGAGAAGTGTCTTATAAGTATTATGACAATAGGATATTGTAGAGATTTCATCGTAAATTTATTAAATTGAAAATTACGCGGGTGATGCTATATGAGTTCAAGTGATACAACAACAACAACAACAACAAGCCTTTATCCCACCAAGTGGGTTCGGTTATTTGAGGTGAATGTCTGTATTAATTTGATTTGTTTAAAGTTTGATTAATTTATAACTATCCTTGATTTATATTTAGGTGCTATAAAGTGTCATTTATGTATATAAATTGCTATTCATTAGTATAGGATAATGTATTTTCTTATTGTCATGGCCGTTTAATTGTTATGCTGTGAAAATTTTGTATTCATAAAAAAGTAATTCATCTATAGATGAATAGTTGTGATTCTAACCATTTGCATTCATCCAATAACAAGTATATGCAATTATATAATGAGTTGTATCCACCATGGCTTCTAAGAGCTGCTAAATCTGAATGCAATTCTCCACTTGATCCACAAAATATTCTCCAATTCTAATTACTGCACACATTTATCTATGAAGGCTCTAACCCCCTTAACAAACATTTTCTTAACCATAGTAACACAACTATGAATATGAATTCAATAGAAGTTCTGACCTTCTTATTATATAGCTTTATTACTCATTCCTTTATTTAAGTCACCTAATTTTAAATAAGTTGATGAAGCACAACATGATGAGTATTTAAAGCACAGCTTCTCATTATTATTCCATTTAAGTATATTTGATTTCATCACAGGCATGGTATTTAAATTAAGCAACATGATGAAGTACTCAAAGTATATTGTTGCGTGCTGGCCATTATGGAACATGTGAAGTAAAATAAGATGCCCAAGTATCTTTTGGCTTTGTTACATATATCAATCACTCAAACATATAAATTATCACGATTCAATTAGAGGCATTTACAAACACACCACTGAATGCCTATGCATTTACGTATCTAACATGTAAAATTTTTCTTTTCCCTTCAAACCACTCAAATCTTTTATATCACAAAAAAGCTACCACTATTTTAACTTTTAAAAGTGAAATACACCTTTTCATGCGTAGGTAAGGTGATATATTTGTAAAATTGAAGCTTAGGCGTTAGATATTTAAGTACATAAGAATTGAGTGGTATGTATGCAAGTATTCCTTCAATTTTTCATGCCGCGTTCTTGTTCTCTTGGGGAGATTGTCACCACTTCATTAGTTGATCAAGAAAAATTTTATATATCTTGTGCTTAGTACTTCCCAACATCAAAGATAATTATATTGAGGATAAAATCTTTTCATATCAAAGAATAGTTGTCTCTTATATATATATATATATATATGTATGTATATGTATATGTATATGTATATGTATATGTATATGTATATGTATATGTATATGTATATGTATATGTAATTGTAATTGTAATTGTAATTGTAATATGTAATATGTAATATGTAATATGTAATATGTAATATGTAATATGTAATATGTAATATGTATATGTATATGTATATGTATATGTATATGTATATGTATATGTATATGTATATGTATATGTTGGAACTGTTTAACTAATTTTTGTGTTTATGCTCATGTACTGCAGGTTTCTTATTTTTTCAAAGAGCCAGAGGTCACAGATATTGTTATTTTTAGAACTCCTCCAATTCTGCTGGTAATAGTTGTATCGATTGGGGTTTTTCTTTGTTTATTGCGTGCAATAATTGCACTCTTTTTTTTTCCGGTATTTACATACATACCACCGAATTCTAATGTATTTACATGTCTAACACATAACCTATGCTTGTTACATTTATGCCACCCAAAACTTTGCATATTACAAAAAAATACCACCATGTTAACTTTGAAAAAGTGCAACACATCTTGTAAATCAATATTTAGGTGTTAGATATGTAAATAGATAAGAATTGAGTGGTATGCATGTAAATCTTCCTTTTTATTTTTAATTGATATGTTCCTCTGCAGGAGCTTGGTTATAGCCCTCATGATGTTTTCATCAAAAGAATTGTGGCAAAAGCTGGAGATATTGTAGAGGTTGTCCTCCTTAATTTGTTGATCACTAATTAATTTGATCATTATGATTATATATATATTTATTTGATTTGATAGGTTCGTGATGGGAAGTTGTTTGTGAACGGCATTGCTCAAGAGGAAGATTTTATACTAGAGCCACTTGAATATGAAATGATACCAGTGGTATGAACTCTCTCTGCTTCCTGTTAAATCCCAAAATTATCCCCTAACCTCTCAGACGTAGCAAATTTAGTCCTTCAAACACTGAAAATTGATCCCAATTGGTCCCTCAGAGAGAGACAAAAATTTGATTAATTTTATATAGTCGAGGGACTAAGTTCGAACTATTTTTGTGTCTTGATCTCTAGACGTGGATTTATTGGGATCAATTTTCAATGATCATAGAACTAAGTTGGAGCACCGCAAAGTGATGCGACTGAATTGAAGGCATTCTAATCGTCAAGGGACCATGTTGATATTTGTTCCTTTTTGCTTCATTTCTCTCGACTATTTATGACTTCTTTACCTTGATGTTATAAACCTGCATCATGCATGCATTTGGATTAGCCTGGAATTTTTATTTTTATTTATGTATTCAATTGTCATGACAGCATAATTAGAATTACCATTCTCTTTCATATTATTTTAATTTGTTTATGTATACCATATTATCATATGAAGAATGGCTGGCCTAGGATGAACGACTATATTATGGCTGGAAATTTATATCAGATACATTTAAACTCATATTACAAAATACATAATTATTGTTATTTACTTTTTTTTTGTAATTAAGGTTACACATTATCATTATCCATTATTGTCATCAACGGGGCTGTAAAACAAGCTCGTTGGCTTGTGTTTGAATCATTAAGCAAGTGAGTTGAAGAAGAACAAATTTTTTAAGCACGAATTATAAAAGAGTTGAACACGTATAACCCTTTATCAAATGTGTTCGGCTCATTTTAGCTTGAAATAAGAAAATTATATATATATATATATATATATATATATATATATATATATAAAAGTTTAAATCAATGTAGCTCATGTGTTTCTGCGTGTTTGTGAATACATATGTATTTTTAATTAATTTAAACAAGGCAATTTAAAGCAAAATATGAGCCAAATACTAGTAAGAATACATAAATCGAGTCGAACACGAACACGCTCTTTAGGAGCAATTTCAAATACCGGCTGAACGAAATTAATTATAAACGAGCTGAACACTAGCCGAGCCCGAGTGGGATTTGCTCAAGCTCGGCTCGTCTACAACTCTAGCGATCAATATCATATACATGATAAATAAATTGGGCATGCTTCTCTTTCGTATCAATTGTCATTCCCGTTGAATAAATGATTTGGTTTAAACTGATAAATCAAGGATTTTGTTTTTTAATAAAATTTTAAGCTATCAACTCTTTCCATCTCTGCGTCACTTTTCATAGTACTTCAGTAATCTCAATGATCATTGCTTGGTGTTACTTTTGCAGCTGGTGCCTGAAGGATATGTTTTTGTGCTGGGAGATAACCGAAATAACAGTTTCGACTCCCACCACTGGTTAGTTCTCTGGCATTAAAATTTATGTATTGGAGGAGTTTCTATGTCACATTATAGTCACATATAAAATGTCTTAATGTTTTCATAGTAAATATTTATACATAAGTAGCCCTCAGAAACATTACTATTTACAAATCTAGCCCAATCTTTCATCCATTTTTCAGATTCAAAATTTAATTGTTGCCTTTGTATTTACAGGGGACCCCTTCCAGTGAAGAGTATTATGGGAAGGTCCATCCTGCGTTATTGGCCTCCATCTAAAATATCAGACACCATTTATGAACCTGGTTCTTCAGGAAGTCCTCTCATGGTGGTTTTGAAGAATTGGACGCCTCAATAATTTTTAGTTTTTTTTTTTAATTTTCAAATTTTATATTATTTCTTCATTCTAGTTATGTAATTTTTTTTTTTTTTTATTTCTGCAGTACATTGTTAATCTTGACCATGCATTTTTGTATATTGTTTATGCTAGGGCCATGTTGCATGGAGAAAAATTGGCCAAAATCCAAGCAAAGCTGATTGTTGTGAAATTTTTATGTATTTGCATCTCAAGTTTTTAATATTAAAAAAAATATAACTTCATATATATATATATATATATATATATACAAATCAGCAGAAAAAGGGATGCATTACAAAATGAATACAATGTAGAATTATATATTGTATTTGAAATATTTTAGAGTTGTTTGGTTTAATTTAAAATAAATGAAAGTTTTTTTTTTTATTATTTAGTTTGAAGTAAAGTGAAAATATTTTATTTCAAAAATAATAAATGAAATATTTCTTTATTTATTAAATATGTTTGTTTAATATATTTTTTCATATATATTTAGATATTCTTTTTAATTTTTATAAATAAATTAATTTAATTTTTATTGGCCCTATTGGATATTGCACTCTTAAAGTGATTAATTGTGTTAATTCATGTTTTTGTTCAATGCTCGATATTTTCAGCTCAATAATTGCCTTTTAAATTTTGATCAATTTAATATTTTTTTTATGTAAAATATATTTTAATGATATTTTAGGCAACAAATATGTAGTATTGTGACTATATTATTGAAAATATTTGATATTATCAAAATTGTCAAATTTAAAATAAAGAAAAAAATGAGCTTAATTTTTTTTTAATTTGTTAGTTTTGAGATAGTTAAAGATTTTTTTTTATATAGATTTAGTGCGGTTCAAAATCGGTTCGTGGCTCATTATATTTGATTTCGAGCCGACCCAGTTCAAAATTGAATCAAGCTCCATCTGACTCGAAATTGAAACTGGGTGACTTAAATTGAGTTATCAGATATGTTTTAGCTGGAGAAAAGCTCGATTTGGCTCAAAAGTGAAACTAGTTGGCTCGAATTGAGATATTTGAATCCATTCCAACTCCAAATCGGATCTAAATTAGCCCATGACTCACTATATTCAAATTTTCTTATCATTAAGTATTTAATTTTTATAAATAAATTATAATAGGAGCTCGATCTTAAGTAAGTTCAAGTCGACTCATCTATGACTCCAAATAGGCCCAAAAAAATTTAAAACCCTCGTCATTTTTATTAGGATGCTGCTTTCGATCTGAATTCTGGACACAATATTTTCTTGAAAATTGAATGGTTCACCAAAGAGAGAAAAATTTGCGTAAGATGTACGCAGTTGCATACGTCAGGAAGGTTATTTAGAGGATATTGAGTGGTTATATCTATGTTATACCCTCTGTAACCTCCATGCAACCTACCTTTACATTCTAGTAAGTTCTGCGCTTTTGTTTTCATATATTTGTAAGTTACAGGTAGTTTACAGTTAGATTACATATAGTTTACAGGGGGTATAATGCGTATATAACCCATTAATATTCTATCAGCAACCTCTTTAAGGTACGTAGCGCTGTGCAACTCTTACGCACTCAAATTTTTCTCCACCGAAGAATGCCTAATTTTTTGGTGCGGACTCCTGACATAACTCTACGTGTCGCGAAAGTTATTCATGAGTTATTTTCAGGTTATTTCAGGGTTATTTTCAATAATCCTTAAAAAATCCAAAAAATGACCCGCGATCATTATTTTTGGGTCATTTATGAGTTATTTGAGTATTATTGAAAATAATTCTTAAATAACTTAAAAATAACTCAAAAATAAAATGCATGTAAGACACCATCTTCACACGCGTGAACGGTACACGCGCGTGGGTAATTGAACGACGGGAAAGTATTAGTGAAAACTGAGAAGCCTGTTGGGTTTTCTCCGACTCTTTTCCTTATGGAGAAGGTGACCGTAAAAGTGGAGGCGGAGCCGCCGGAGCTGCAGGAGCCACTGGGGCGGTCTCTTCTGCTTAAAGCACCACCTTCTTTCTACGGCGATGTCTCCGTGATAGACCTCAGCAGCAGCGAAAGTGATTCCGAGGCTGAGATAGAGAGATCTAGGGCTTCGGATGGTTCCTCAGGGGCTGCCAAGAAACGCAAATTTGATGGCATGGTGATGGATAATCTTCCTCCGGGTTTTCTCGACCCACTTCCGGCGTCGGGAGAGAAATTAAATCAGCTTTCGATGCTTCCTCTTTCGATGTCGACGGCGCAAACTCTTGGTTCAAGACAGTTCTGGAAGGCCGGGGATTTTGATGGTCCGCAAATTGTTGATGATTCAACGCAATTTTCTTGTAGGTTGACTCCTCTTTTTTCTTTCTTTCTTTTGAGATAACGTAAAATTTATTTGTGAATGTTGCTCACTGTTTAAGGTTATTCTTCTTTTTTCGTCATCGAACGACAATGCATGTATTCGTTTCGTTCTGACATGGCTGGAAACGTAAGCAATATCTGATGGAACATTGCCCCGAGAAAATATTAAACTTGAACATGATTTTGTTTTCTGCAAGATGCAACTAGAAAACATAACATGCTTTTGCGTTTGCAACTGATAAACTGGGATAAATGTCATAATTGAAAAGCCTTGTTTATTCAAACAGTGTTGTATGTTTATTTGGGTGTAACATAGATCATTGTTTCATTCCCCTATTATGGCTAAGGGGATCTCTGCTAAATGTAACATGCGAAACCATTTTCTCCTCAACATGGTGTTGAAAGAATATTTTTCCTGGTTTAGTGAAATGAATATAAATAAGAAGAATATTTCATTCTTAAAGCAGGTGGGATGAATGAATTCCTAGATATTCTTGGTTTAGTCTTTTCCTGGATCTATTTTTCTAAGAAATTTGAGAGACATTAAATCCGTTTTTTATTCAAAGTTATGATCGGTTGCTCTCTATTTGCTGCTGAGGTTTCTGTAAATCTGCTTTGGCTTAAGTTTCATTATTGTGATCTTACAAGCCTTTTTTTACTTCTTAGCGGGCATGGACCATGTCAGAGTGCACCCTAAGTTTCTGCATTCAAATGCTACAAGCCACAAGTGGGCGCTTGGAGGTACTCTTCTTTAAACCTGAAGTATAGCGTCAATTGTAAATTTTTATCAGTGGCATTTACATACACACCACACAATTCTGTAGTAGTAGTATTTTTTATGTGATATTAAAGATTATAGTGTTATATATATAAATATGAAAGTCTAGCTGTTAGGTATGTAAATACATATGAAATGTGTGGTATGTATGTAAATTTTCCTTTTTTGTTTATGTTGCACGTGTACTGATGTCTACAAAATCAATATGCATCATGCTTTGCTCTTATATTATATTGGCTGTGAAGTTTATGATGTCGGTTTGTTTCTTTTTTTTTTCTGGTTTTTCTAAGTGGTACTTTTCCTTTCTACTTGATAGCTTTTGCAGAGTTGTTGGACAATTCACTTGATGAGGTATTGTTCTCATTTCTTGCAATATCATTACGTACAATATTGCTAGATTTCTATCTGTACAATTCATGGGTTTCTTTCTTTTTAGGTTTGCAATGGAGCTACCTTTGTGAGCATAGATGTGCTAAAAAATAAGAAAGATGGAACCAAAATGTTACTTATTGAAGGTTTGAATTGCTGTTTTTTTTTTTTTTTGAGTTGGGGGGGAGGGGCGTGGTTGTTGGATCTTTTACTTGTCTTTCTATCTTTAAATGAAATATTTGTAATGAAATTGTCTTTTTTAGTTTTTTTTTTTGCTTTTGGGCTATCTTTATGAATCACCCTTCAGGCTTATTTTTCATTGGTCTGTTTATCATACGGTTTAAATTTACAGGCCTGCCTTAATCTTAGTTTTTGATGAAAAAAACATCTCTAACATTAAGTGTTTTTGAAACTTGAAATGTTTTATCTATCCATTTTGTAGTATTATTGCTGTAGTTGCATTTCTTGACCGTGAATTGAAGGTGCAGATAGGTAGAACTTTTTGAAAGCTGAAAGAAGTTCATTAAATTTTTGATAGTGAGATAAATCTGATAATTTTAGATCATAAATTTTGTTTTATTTTGGGCTTCTAAAATTAATGGATGCTTAACCGTTTAATTTTTCTTGTAAAAAGAAAATAATTTTACTTGAAGGGTAGAATTCATAAGGTGTGATAGAAAAGTACCGCGTAGAATTACAGGAAAATTTAATAAGATGGTGGTGAGACATTTAATGCTTTATGGCACAGAATATTGACCTGAAATATGAAATTAAATTAAGTGTTCTTGAGACAAGCATGCTAAAAGGGATGAATGCCTTTACACTTAAAGACAAAATGCAAAATAAATATATCTGTGAAAGGGCTGGATAGCTTCAACGACAGTCAAACTAGAGAGAGTCACCTTAGATGGTTTGGTCACAATAAACGTCAACCATATGCTGACCTTGTTAGTAGATTAAATGTTTAGATTTGACATATGTTAAGAAAAGTATAAGTAGACCTAAAAGATTTGGGCATGTTGTTTAAGAAATGATCTTAATTTATTTGATAAAATGAAAATATGACACTCATTGGGACATAATGGAGAAAAATGATTAATGTAGCCGACTCCACTTTGTGGGGGTAAATGTGATAGGAATAAGTCAAATTTCTGCAGGAATTAGGTCAGACAAAATATTTTACTTCACCGGCACAGAACAACATAATTAAAATACATAAAAGATAAACACCTACAATTTGAGAGGTATGCAATCTCTTCCAAGGATTCAAGACCACAATCACACGTAACATAACCTTAAATTTATTAAGACCTATTTATACCTCACAATAATAACTAAAAAATAACTAAATTGCCCTTTTAATCTTGTGCCTAACATAAGTTTTCAAATTTTTTTTTGGCGGACGGCACCTTAGGCACCTGTCTAACAGAAGGATTGTTGTTGTTCTCGGATGGTAGAATTCAGATTGTTGTTTATCATGTAGAAAACACTAATTTATATCTCTGTTGTGATTCTTGTATTATAATTTTGAAGCTTTCTATCATTTTGCATCATGTTTATTTGTTTTCATGGCTTCTTTTTATAGATAATGGCGGTGGTATGAATCCTGATAAAATGCGGCAGTGTATGTCTCTTGGTTATTCTACAAAGAGCAAAATAGCAAATTGTATTGGACAATGTAAGTTTCTTTTGTCAGAAAATGCTGTTTTTCATCCATGACATTTTTGTTGTCATTAAGATATTGATGCATCTGCACATACATTACTATTTACGTAATATAATTTCCATTTTTTAAAAAAATCTATTTTTACTATCTTCTATAGATGGGAATGGATTTAAGACAAGTACCATGAGGCTCGGTGCAGATGCCATTGTTTTCTCTTGTTGTCGTGGCGAAGGAAAAAGGTTGGCTGTCTACTTTGTGCTTTGCTCACAATCTTTACTATTTGACAATTAGTGCATGCCTTTTAATAAGTTCTGTCAAGACTAAATATTTTTTCTGGCATGGATTTTACAATCTAGACATTTAGTTTATATACAACAAGGTTATGGAGGTTCCATGGCGGTCTCCATAAAAATGTACACTGGTTCTTTTTATTTGGTAACTTATGGTCAATATTTTTCTGCAACGAGTAATTGTCCAAAATGATTCCTAGACTTTTTAGATGTGTTCATTTTAGTTCTTGATTAATTTACTTGAATTTAGTCCACTGGCTCATTTAAATTGAACTAAACCTTGTCATTCTTTTTATAGGAGTAGGTGTAGAGGAATTTTCCATGAGAGCATTTTAGACTTTTAAGGTCAATCTCACAGTTTAATACCTATTCAATTTGTCGCCATTAATGATAAAATTTAGAAGTACTATGTAAAACTTCCCTTCATCAAATTTTGTGTAATGAAATGGAAAAATTGATGATAGGACCAAATTGGCTCAAATTTGGTGAGGTCAAGAACTAAATCGAACACTTGAAATTGTCTGTCACTAAAATTTGTACTAAACTTCAATCACTTAGTTTAAGTCTGTGTTAGTAGAACTACATACATGAGTTTATTTGAGTGGTCATCTGTTAAGTTTAAGAAGCTTATGTTATATTTCAGTTTCATTATGCGATTATGACTAATGGGTTTGCATGTTACTCGGTTTACAATACATTGGAAGCCCTTTGTTAATTGTAACAATTATAAGTTCACTGCCCATGCTTATAGAATGTACTAAGAACTTAATACTATCTGCATGAAGGACAAGTTCATAAAAAGTTGTGTTGTGTATTGGGTTGAAGGCTTATGAGTTAGAACAGGATTCTGTCATTTGTTCATTCTTTAACATTTTTTATTTGAATTAATGTAAAAATTTTTAAAACTAACGTCGGTGGTTCAAGTTTATGGATGGCGTAACAGTAATTGGTCCATTAAGTGCTTGATTGGTCAGAAGTAA
This sequence comes from Phalaenopsis hybrid cultivar, assembly GCA_002079205.1. Classification (NCBI taxonomy): domain Eukaryota; kingdom Viridiplantae; phylum Streptophyta; class Magnoliopsida; order Asparagales; family Orchidaceae; genus Phalaenopsis; species Phalaenopsis hybrid cultivar. The sequence continues at coordinate 123,157 of JXCR01133372.1, forward strand.
AAACATAACATTCAATAGAAACAGTCTGAATAGAAGAGCCATATTATCGCTTTGTTAGAGTATTTGTGGGCCATGCATGCATGGTGCTATCACATAGTAAGCCGTGAGAGGTGTTGAATTAGTTGAGTCTGCTAAGATTTGTTAGTTAATTTACTTGGGTGAATTTTACATCTCAATTTATACATATCACTCCATCACAATAAAGAAAACCGTAAAGATTTTATTTTCTTCATCTATATTCATTACGCTACATTTAGGCGTGCCATTACATATGAAACCAGGTTTTTATTGTGTCCAGCATCAATCGAATAGAACAATTTTTTTGTGACTCAGACGGTTAATAGGGTGTATTTCTTCAATTAGCACCTAACCAACACATTTCTTCTTTATGGTTGCTTGTTTGCTAGCAGTCTTTAACATTAGATGGTGAGTGACTAGTGACCTCCAAATTCCTATGTATTTACATCTCTAACACTTAAACTTTGTTTTTTACAATTATATTACCCAAATCTTTCATATCACATAAAAATTATCACCATTTAAATTTCTAAAAAGTAAAGTGAAACACAGCTTGTAATGCCATGTTACTTACTCAAACCAACCAGCATCGTCAACTTGTTTTAAGGTTGCCTTCTACCATATACTCCTCTTTTGTTGAAGTATGCTTAAGTGATTCCTTGTCTGTAGGGTATTTTAAAGCATTGAATATGGATTTGAGTATTAACTAGTTAATCAACAGTTGTCCAAGTCGTTTGGCGGTTCTGAGAAAATTCCCATTTATTTTACCCTTTTTTTGGGTGACGACTTATGTTTCTGAAACTTACTTTTCAGCCCTACGAGGAGCATTGGGATGTTGTCTTACACATTTCTAAGGAACACTGGTAAAGAAGACATTGTAGTTCCCATGGTATGCTATTTTTTCCGTTATTGCCTGTTTAGTTAGCACTACATTTGGTTCGGTAAACATATTTATGTTTATCTGCATGAAGTTAATAATGTTTAAAATGATATGATTTTCTTCTAGTTAGAGATCGCATGAGATTACTAACAGCCAACAAGGCATTAGAGATCGCTATAGAATGAAAACATTATATATATATCTTGATGGTTTTCATAATTAAAGTTATTTCATTTAATTTGCAATTTGGCTGGGTGATAATATTCTAGGATTTTTAGATGGTGTATAGTGTTGTATAAAGGGATTGTGATGTTGTAAGATATGGATTAATGGGGAAAAGCTTTAAAACAAAGAGGTTTGAATGTGGTGTGGGGGTCTGGCAGCTAGTTGGAGGAAAACATCGATGAAAAGCGAGTTTGGCCGCAAGGATGAAGGTATATGGTCGTCAGAAGAATCCACTTAGTATCAGATCCATACAAATCATAATTCCTAAGAAATTCATTAATCTCACTTTAATATCACAAATCCACATAGCGTATTCCATCTAAATATACAAATAACCTTTGCCGCCAGCCCTTCCTACCCACGCACATGCTGACGCCAGCCCTTCCTACTCACACACATGCTGCCGCGAGCCACTAATACACCCCCACCTGCTACCGTTCAGCCTGCCAGCAACCTTTCCAGTTGTCGCATCCTCTCTACCGTTCACTTACAGCTGCCATAGCCTCTTTAACCCTTCTCCCATTTGCTGTCCAGTTAGGGTTCACCACCTTCGCCCTCAGCCTAGAGTCTTGTTTGTATTGTATTATTTTATTTCTAGTTTTTTTTTTGTGTTTCTTTCTAAATTCCAACAATAATAATAATATTTGCTTATTTTCAGGTTAATACAGTATCATTGAGTTTAATTGCAGCCAACTTAACTCTTTTGTCGTTTGGAGTGTTTTTCTACTAAATAATTTGTTCAACTGTCTGGAGTCACTCCATGAATTCATTCGCATCTGTGGTCATAAAAAATTAACAACTTAATATTCAACCCAAAATAAATCTCTTATCTTATACTCAATTGTCAAATCAGCGAGGCATTAATTCTTCATCACTTGAGGCTTCTTGCTAATAGCAGTTTTCCTCATCTTCTTCGTCCAGTTGGCCATGTTTGTGGTTATGGTGGCTTGATCATCTCATCTCCTTTCAAAATCAGTGAGTTTGTGCCGTGATTTTTCATCTCTAACGACCGAAAAGCATGTTCAGAGAGTTTCATGGCTTCTCTCACTTATAATCATTGGTTGCACCAGGTGTAGGACAGCTGAAAGACTTACACCTTGCCTAGTCTAGTAAGCAATTTAAGAGACACAAGAATTCTCTTGTACACGGTGGCTATCAATTTGAATTGACTTTAGTCTACCAAGATACTGATATGGTTGGCTAAGGGAAATGCACAAACCATAAGATGTTTAGCTTTAAATCTAAACTCAAAATTATCCCTCAAAAGGGAGTCTACCACATTTATTTATGTATGGCTGGTATGCATATCAACTACATTCATTTATAATGAGTAAGGTACGCATAATTCGGACCCTACATGAACTTTGACCGAAAAAGCATGTTGAGAGAAGTACACTGCTTCTCTCATCTTAATCATTGGTTTTATCTGGTATAGAATAGCCAAAAGGAGATTACAGCTAGCCTGGCAACCCACAATGATGATAAGAGGGGTATACTACCTCCATCACATATGTGTTTTCTTCTTTCTTTTCTATCTATTTTTAAATGAGCACATTGAATGATTTTTCTTAGCACACATGGTTAATCATCACAAATAGCTTAAAGAGATAAAGTACCATAAAGATAGTGGTTATGGTGGCTTCATCATCTCATCTCCTTTCAAAATCAGCGAGTCTGTGCTGTAAGTGAAGGATTTCTGTTTGCATATCTACCATGATAAGCTTTTAAGCGTACTTATGAGAATTTTTTCTTAGAGGCATGGTGGATTATCTACAGTTAGGATTTCGCTAGGGTGGGATGGCTGTTTTTGGGGTTGGATGAAGAAGAGAGGAGCAAGGGTTTAGGGCAAAGAGTGGATATTTGTATATGTAGATGGATTGGGCTATGTGGATTTGCGATATTAAAGTGAGATTAATGAATCTCTTCAGAATTATGATTTGTATGGCTCTGATATTAAGTGGATTATTCTGACGTCTGTATACCTCCATCCTTGCCGCCCACGTCGCTTTTCATGCATGTTTTCCTCCAATTAGCAGCTACAGATCCGTCACCACATTCAAACACCTTAGTTTTTAGGTTATTCCCCTTTAATCCATATCTTAAAACATCCCAATCTCTTTATTGATCCTTACACGCCATATATAAACTCTAAATCAGAGTCACCGCTTTACTAGTGTCGCAGCTGTTATTTTATCCCACAGTACCTTCTAGATGTTTCAATCCACATAAATAACTGCCTAGGTTCGCCTTGGCAGTTATTTTGATTTAATATGTTTGCTTGCATTTCCTTGTTGATGACTTTTTGAATTTATGTTAATTCATTTCATTTGGAAGTAGGTGAGCCTAGGTTTGGCTGTTAGCTTATTCAACTGAACTTTCTTGATGGTTCAGTTTGCATTTAAGCTTTTTAAAAGCCTTCGAAGATGTTTATGGCTAGAGTTTCTTTTTCTGTTTCCTCTCTACAGTGAAATTTTTATTTAATAGTTAGTTTGGTTTTTCTGCTTCATTAACATTGGTTGTGGTCTTTGAACTTGTTATTTCACAACCTTGAGTGCTAAACTTGAAATCACAACCTAATATTGATACTGGATCAGTCATGGAGTATTTATTTTATTATGCAGATTACATTTCTATATCAGTTTTCTTTGGATATTGTTCAATTTTACTAATTCTGATCTACAAGTTCTTTCTGCAGCTTGATTATGAAAAGAAGGGACAATTTTGGGAAAAATTGACGCATTCATCTGCAATTGATTGGAATAAAAATGTGGATATTATTGTACAGTGGTCTCCATATTCTAGTGAGGCTGACCTTCTTCAGCAGGTAGTTCTTCCCCTCTCGTGGTTAAACTGAATGAAAATTCTGTTATGGCCTACTTTGTTGTAACCAGCATTATTTTGGTCTAAACATCTATATATACTTGGAAAAGGCAGACTTTTAGGATTAATATTAATTTCATTCTAAACCATTGAGGTTGTTGCTTACAAAACAAAATTTGAATTAGGACGCTCAGAAGTCTGTCAGGACCTTCACCAAATTCTTACATACATTTTATGCTCTGTTGATTAAGGGTAGCCAGTCTTATTCAATGCTTTTGTGATATATCCTAATGTGACTGCTGGAAAGAAATTGACGCCACAAAGTGAATTCTTCCGTGTGATGAAATGTCCCATAATTCCCAAATTTTTGCTGGAGGTTGTCATCAAGGAGTCTAGATGGCAAAATGCTGCACGTATGCTTATTGAGGCATAAGAGTTTTTTTTTAACTCTCTCTCATTGACACTGCAGGATGCTTTTTCGATTGGCAGTTATTATTTTAATTTTTCACTTGACATACGTTATTATTTTCATAATCATCAATTGCATTATTCCAATTATTTGAGGCTCACACCTTGAAGCCTCATTATCCATTCTTTCATGTTGATTGGTGAATTAGTTGTTAATTTTGTTTAGCATAAATCATTTTGGATTAGTTAATAATGGTTGAGTTGGCTATTTGTACCCTAACTCAATGACCTAATGAGACAATAAATAGTTATATGCATGCAGGTTCAGATTTTGATTGTCTTTGGTACTCTAAAACCTAAATCAATGTGGAGTCAGCCCCATTCATTTGTGATCTGATTTAGCAAAGTGTTAAATCAAATTAAGAAAATTTGAAAGAAGATTATTGAGAAGTGAGAAATGAACCCTTTAAAACATGAAAACAATCTCACCGCACCTTGCACTGTTGGAAAGCTTTCTCTAGATTCAACCACCATCAAAACCTCCTCATTAAGTCAGCATTGTCTGCTAGACTCTTGGTCCACTGAGATCTAAAACACCCCTTGACAAATGACTTTATTTTTAACCATTTTAGTTAATTTGTACTTTCACTTAAGGTTGCCACCATATCAAGTAGATCTACCGCTGGGTATGTAATGCTATCTACATCAATGTCTTCATTGTGATCATCATTACAATCAAATCTCAATCTACCCTGCCTTTCCTAGGTCTCACTGATACCAAGCAACATTCCAAATACCGCATCGTTGTGTGCAACTGCCTGTCGGCGTTTAAAAGGGGGGAGTTACGTTTGAGGGTCGCCCGTAAGAAGCTGTCGGCAGCCGGAATCGAAATCCCGTCGCCCGCTTCGGAAGGACTTTTTAATTTACATATATATATATAATTTTAGAAAAATATGAAATCAAACTGACCTCATATTTTTCACAGTTTAAATGAAAGAGCACTC
>JXCR01133372.1:144704-158467 GCA_002079205.1 Phalaenopsis hybrid cultivar
AAAACCGAACCAAGAAGCAAGGAAATAAAAGAACAAAAATGGGGTGAGAGAGAGGAGACACTGATCCATCTAAAACAACGAAAAAGAAGACTGGATCAGCTCTCAAAAGACTCCTGTCGGGAAGACCTGGAAAAGTAGGGCCCGAGGTCTTTCCTGACAAACATAAGACACTCACTCGCGCTGATTCTCCACCCCGAAGACACGACTAATCAAATCGGCCAAATGTTCTTCCAAAATGAGATTTAAAATTTTCCAAACCTCGAAAGACCACATGTTCTTCCAAAATTAGATTCAAAATTTTCCAAATCTCGAAAGAAAATAGACGCGAGTGTTCTTCCAAAATTAGATTCAAAATTTTCCAAATCTCGAAAGAAAAATAAACACGGGAAAAACATCGTCAATACTCCCAAATTCGTATTAAATTCAAAAGTTCTTCCAACTCGATTCATAATTCCATATATTAGATAGGCATAGAGATCTCCCTATCAAGCCACATGAATGCNGCCACATAGAATATTCAGGTAGTCTATAGTTACAAACCCCAATGGTGCACCATTGCGGTATAAAAAATGCATTACAAAAAAAGCACGACCCATAATCTGCAAATCCTTGCCATTGCCAATTTTACAAAGATCATAGTTAAAGGAGCTGAACAAAATCCCAACTCTTACAGGAATTGACTGGAGTTGACCCAAATTATAATGAAAATACAAATGCCAATGCTGAAATTCAAAATGGTTACAAACAAAGACTCTTGGCCTTTAGAAAAATAATGACATAAACATGTAAACAATAAGTAATGATGAAGACGCTGTAAAATATGAACGATTATGACTCAAAATACATAAATAGCTTCCAAGAGGGCAGCGAGCCCAAAAGGGAAGAAAGGAAGCAATAGCGGTGCTAGAGGGTGGATGGCAACAGATGGCAGCAGGTGGCAGCGATGCTGGATGGCATAGAGGGCTGGCGGCCTTCTAGGAGGAGGCTGATAGCAAGTGGCTGTGGCGTAGAAGGGAGCGAGAGAGGTGGCAAGGGATTGGACAGCCGCAGGAACATCGAATTGTTGGAGAAGATCATCACCTGGGACGAGTTGTAGCCGGAGCATCTCCTCGCCTTCGAATACAACCCTAGAAGGAAAAACAGCCACCGACGACAAGCTGTATAGAAATATGAAATCAGGAAGACCAAAAACTGATCCTAACCAAAGCAATATATAATGAGGAATAGTAGATAGAATAGGTAGGGAATAGAAATATAAAGAGTATGAAAAGGGAATGTGGTAGAAAGGAAAGTGCTAGAAAAGGAAGGGCTAGACTTGGCTAGGAATCAAATAGTAAAAATGGACTATGGTACTGTAGTTGCTACAGTACCACATCCTGGTAAGCTCCCACATCACTACCGCCCATAGAATCAAGCCCCCCAAGGTCACTTAAATTCCCCAAGAAGGGAGGCATATCGGCCTCCTGAAAGAAAAACTCTAATTTTCCTTGCCAAATCATTGTCAGGAAAAACAAATTAATGTAAATAAAAAAATAAATAAACTTGTACAGTTTTGTGCTTGTTGTGATGCTTCCAACGAGATTAAAGATCAATTTTCAACGTTTCACTTGCCAAATATTTTAAGAACATGAACTAGTCTAGATTCCCTGAATTCCAAAACAAGTTTTGATTTGACTTGACTATGTCTTGCTTTCTGAATTTTCCACATATCTTGCGGCTTTTAATCGACCTAAATTTATCTGTCGATGCCATCAAGAAGTCATGTCGCGGTTTAACAACTCTACTTCTATGCTGAAATTGATGTTTAGCATTATTATAAAATGTTCCACAAAGCAGTTTATATTTAGCATTATTATAATGCTGAAATTAAAATTTTTTTGAGAAGAGATTAGTTCCACAAGGATAAACCATGTAAAACATAACAGTTGCTCCTTGTTATTTACTTACTATGCAAGTTTCATGTCAAGCAGACAAAAGAGCAATATCAGTCCTTTGACAAGCAAAATGCTTCAATAAATAATGAAGAGTAAATGCCTTCTCTGATTTTATCTAGACTTCCTTGGGTGTAAATGCAAATGTTGCTATAGGTATCCACACATTTGTAGTCATTAATGTTTGTCAATAAGTAGATTGAAACATCCAAAAAGGTATAGACATACATGCTTAATGTTTGTCACTTCTACATCAGAACTCTGAAATTTATTTTATTTTATTTTTTTGCTTTGATGTCAACCGGTAGATAAGAAAATCCAGAAAGTACTTGCAGAACTGATAGGTTATAGTTGATAATTGATAATTTTGTGACAGTCTCTAAGTCTGTCTTATCTAATGTAATGGCATGTTCATTTTCATCTTGTACTGCTGGAAGGCAATCTTTGTGCGATTATTCTTTTTCTATGCCTCGTCTGATATGTATTCCCTTATTTTTCTTCCACAGTTTGATTTGATGTCGGATCATGGGACTCGGATAGTGATATACAACCTATGGGAAGATGATTTAGGAAAACTGGAGCTTGATTTTGACACTGACAAACATGTATGGACCAAGCCATTTTCAATTTTTCTCCCCATCTCACCCTCAAATTCAGATGTTTTTCACAATACACTTGAACTTTGAGAAGATATTGAGTTGGTTTACCATTTGGACGATTTACATACATACACTCAGTTCTGATGTATTTACATATCTAACACCCAAACTTCGATTTTTACATATCTGCCAGCTTCCCCATGCATAGAAAGTTAAATGGCGGTATTTTTGATGATATTGAAGATTTGTTTGTTATAAATATGAAAATTATAGTTTAGGTGTTAGATATTTAAATACATAAGGATTGGGTCGTATGTATGTAAATGCTGCTACCATATTCATAGACTGGACTGTTTCAAATTGTTTGACCTTTTAAGCTCTTTCCTATGATGATACTGTTCGAGATTACAGGATATTCAAATTAGAGGTGTCAATCGAGACGAGAAAAAGATTCAAATGGCTCAACAATTTCCAAACTCTAAACACTTCTTGACATACCGTCATTCTCTGAGGGTATGCTTTTGTTTGTTCAAACATTCTTTTTGTTTGTTTACGTGATATGTTATCTTGTCATGTATTGCAAGCTATTTTGAAGAATTTTGTGTATTTATTGATACCAATTGCAAAATTAAGAAGTTTCATATATGTTGAAAGATCATAATGGTTGCTATTGAAAATAAATCTGCGGCTATTAGCTGGAGTTATTTGCTAATCTTCAACTACCTTAATTCAACTTTTTGTGTTTGACTATGTTAATTCTCACCCTCCATTCATACTTTTTAGTGCCACTTAGAGTTATTTACTCTTATTTTACCCTTCACAACGTTATTTTTATTTGCTAGTTTTCTTCTTAATTCTTTCACATCGCTCGTACCCAATTTTCTTACTTGTACATCTTCTTCCCTGCATGCATGCCCGAACCACTTAAGTCTATTGGTCATAATCTTATCTTCAATAAAGTCACAACCATTGTTACTCTACTATAAATATTTGTTCACTGTATCCATCAAATTTTTGACATTATCTATGTTAACATTCTCAGTTTTAACGTATTTGGTTATAAATGGTTTTCTTTTTGGTTTTAGGATTCCTTTTGGGCTGATTAACGACCTTTCAAAAAAGCGGTTTAATATTTAAAACATTTCCTCCAAATTTCATACGGATGACCACCCTAGTTTTAAAGAAAATAAAATCAAATAAAAATATTGTACAATTAATTGTTATTATAATGTATAATGTACATCTGAGATTGATCTACTGAGAGATCTCCTTCTTCATGTATCACTTAGCTATCAACTCAGGAAACGTTTATGTTTTCAAAGGCTCTAAGCGATTTTTTTTCTGCTCTTCATTTTAATATTGCAACCTCTGAACTGAGCAAACAGCAAGGGTTTATGTTTTGCATGGCTAAAAAAGGATGTGAGAGGCATCGATAAATTGCCAGTAACGGGAAGATAGGGTGAATGCTAGCAAAGAGGAGAAAGAAACTTCTAGAATATTTATTTAATTATTTGCTGAAGTGATTTATGAGTGCGCCATGGTTCTTATAAGGCTTTGTTAATCTATCCTCCAATTTTGTTGCACAACATAGTTTTGATTTCTTACTAATTAACACAACCGTAAACATCTCATTTGTGACTTTAAGGTTTCTTTAAAAGGATGCCATCCTCTGTCTTTAGCGTTGAATAGATTTTCTCAAACTACCTGAGCTCTTCTTAGTCTTGTGACTAAGCATGTCTCTCGTTGCTCTTCAAATTTGTGGAAATGTGAGAGGACCTTGGGAAGGATTTGATTGGGACTACTTAGGAAACTCTTGATTTATTTATATCTTTCGTGTTCTATGTTATTTTATTTTTTACTTCAGAATTTTTCCTCTCCTAATTTAGGTTATATATTTGATAAGTATGTAAGTTAGCAGGGATTGTTTTTCTTGTATATATATGTATCTTATATGTTAATAATGCAACAAAAAAAAAAGAATTATTTCTGTATAAATCTGTTTTCACATGTTATCAGAGCCCTGATACAAACCCACCCCCCCACTACCGCTGAACCTCTTCCTTCTAGAAACCTGTTCTAGCTGGCATTGGAAATACCTGCAGGTAGCCTGAACACCTCCCTGCCCTCTCCCTTCTTCACCGTTGCTTCAAGCTCAGCTGCTGTTCTTCTGTAGTGGGATCTTCCCACAGAACAACAACAGCAAATAGTGGTTCCTATCAGGCAACAACAAGTTGTCGTTCCTTTTCAGCGGCATCACTTCTCAGCTTCTGTTCATCTCTAGTGGGATCTTCCCACAGCACAACATCAACAAACAGCCGCCGGCCACCCTGCAAATCCTCACCGGAGCCGACATCTGTTCCCTCGCTCTGCTGGATTTTCCCTACAAGTGGCAGCTTGCCTGTCGGCTCCCTGCAGGTGTCCCCTGCGGGCTATTGTTTCTTCGCTGTCTTCCACCAGAGCAATCGCCGTTTTCCACCAGAGCAATCGCCGTTTTCCACCAGAGCAATCGTTGTTTTCAGCTCTCCTGACGAGCAAATGTTCCTCATCTTCTCCAGCAACAACATCGGTTAACTTTCTTAATGCAACTAGCAATCATCCTAAATAAGCATAGGGATTATGAATGAGTAGGGGATGACGATGTCAAGTTATACTCTGGAGGTTAATTTTAAATCACTCACCAAGGAATAACTTGAAGTACTGAAAAAATTTTTAGAGTTAATTTATAATAAACCACCAATCTCGTGACACACCAAGGTAATATATCATTCTCTCATTTTGCGAGTAATGAGAATTGTATAACTTGGATCATAGATTTAGGAGCCTCTCAACATATAACTAGAGACATCAATACTCTAATCAAATATCAAGAGACTTCTATGTCTAGATCTACTAGACTTGCAGATGAATTACACTAAAAAATTATTGGAAAAAGAGATGTAAAGCTTTCTTAGGATATTCTCCTGTTTTATATGTTCCGTAGTTGGATTTCAATTTTATTTCAATCAGTAAACTTACTCATGATATGAATATATAACTAAATTCCCTGCACTCTTATGAATTTTAGGTAGTGGATTTTGGGAAGGTGATTAACAATACTGAAATATTTCAATGCTTATACCTGCTCCAGAAAAATCTATCTAAACACACAAGTGATCTTACCTCTTTTCTTTCCTCAAATTTCTGAGTCTATTTAGTCTATATTTGTCGAAAAATAGTTCATGTTATGACATTTTCACTTGTATCATTCTAATTTTAATTATATTAAATTTGTATCCTCATTTATTCATTCATAAAAAATTCAGTTTTTATCAATGTGAGATTTGTAAACTTGTCAAACACACTAAAAATAGTTATCCTATGACCCAGTATAAACCCTCATACCATTTTTTTCATTATCTACAATGATATTTGGGGACCTTCAAAGGTGAAAACCCTAAGTGGGGCTAGATAATTTGTATATTTATTGACGATCACACTAGAATTACTTCGGTATTTCTAATGATGGAGAAAACTGAAACAACCCAACTTTTCCAAGTCTTCTATAACATAATTCAAACTTAATTCTAATGCAATATTCAGGTCATCAAAGCTGATAATTCAAATGAATATTTTAATTCTATCCATGGGTCTTGTTTTTCAAAAAAAAAAAGAAGAAGAGATAATCCATGTAAGTTCATGTATTGATATCCCACAACAAAATAAGATTGATGAGATAAAGAATAAACATCTTGACGCGGGGGCTGGAGGACCGATCTGTCTTCAAAGGGAGGGAGGCTGCCGCTTCTCCCTTTTTCTACTCTCCCCTTCCTCTTTCGTTATTAACACTATCCTAATATAAGTCTTTCCAAATCATAATTTTTGAATATTTTTATTCATCTTTCATAAATTCTGAGATTTGATTTTATTCTTCCTTCTCATTTTAAAAATCTTTCATAAAATCTAAAATGTAATTTTTTTTCTCTTTTCTTATTTTAAAAAGTCTTTCCTAAAGTCTCAAATCTGATTTTATTCTATTTCTTATTTTAAGTATTGCCTAAAATAAAGTCCTTGCCTCATTACAAATAGAAGATGTTGTACTTAGAGTTAGGGGTCTTGTTTATGATATTTGAATTCAGATTTAGCCTTGTTATTTTCCCTTCGAGGTCTATATCCGATGTCGAGGTAGCGCTCCGACCATCTCTCGTTTGAGGTGGTGATCATCTCCACGGGTCCGGCTGGTGTTTTGGCTGTAGTTTGACCCTGTCGAAATATTTATCTATCCTTCCACCTTTCTCTTTACTATCTACTTGCTTTTAGCAGCCGCAAACCACTCGATCTTGCTGCCATTTTCATTCCCTGTTGCTGTTCGACCATTCTTGCAGCTATCCTGCTGCCGCCAGTTGCATTAACACCCTCCCTGCTATTGTTCAACGCTTCCAGGGGATGTCTTGTTTCAGCCAGCCCCGCCGACACCTTTCTTGCTGCTGTTTGGCGTTTTCTGCAGCTGTCCCTGCACCCTCCAACAACATCAACCATCACGTCGCCTTGCTGCAGCTTCCCTACAAGTTGTACCACCTGCTGCCCTTCCAATCCCTCCCTACCATAGCCTCGGCTGCTCCTTTCAGCTGCGGTTCAACATCTTAACGATCGCTGGCTTGCTATTCTACTTCTTCCACAGCTGCCCGAAATCTCTCTGGTTTTCACTGCAACCACCGATCTAGCACCACCTCTCTGGACTCCTTCCTTATCAGCTTGTTGTGTTTTCTTTTGTCGAGTCTTTATTTGTAATCCTTTATTTCACGCTTTTGCTTTGTGTGGTGTCTTTCCTTCGTTTAAATCTTCATTGTAATATTGTTTAAGTCATTAGTAAAATCGTATCTTACGTTGTGGTTTGGGTTAAACTTCGGTATTATTTTGTATCAGAGCTAGCGTTAGTCCCATCCTAGGGTTTCTAGCATCTGCCCCTGCCTAGACCACCACACCTTTTTTTTTATTTTGTTCATTTATTTTTCTCTTCCTTCTTTATTTTTTTTCCCTTTCACAAATCTCAAATCCTCAAACATGCCACCAAGGAGATCAATGCTCTAGCCTACTAAGGACGAGATAAGACGAGGGCTTCACCGTCTTCAGCAGAGGCTTATGGATATTAAAGAGGAAATCCAGTTGGTGGCTTTATTAGACTGTGATCGGGAAGGTCGAAGGGAAGAACAAGAAAAATATGAAGATCAAGAGGGAAATACAATGCCAGTTCTTACCAACTTACTACTGTCAAAAAATTGCAGACTCTAATTTCCGAAGTGGAGAGACTGCATTACCGAGCGATTCCTTTTGCTACTATCCAACAATATCAATCCGTAAGTTTGTTACAACCATAAGACGTATGTGCTACAAGTTTAGATTTGTTGAAGCAAACTATACAACCAAGGGAGTGATCTACTTCACCGAGCAGAGCATTATCGAAAAGTTGGGTAAAGACACGATACACTGAAGAACGTTTCGAACAAGAATTTTCATTCGATGATGTCTTCTCCCATTGAATCCCATGTTCCTGAATACATCCAATGTCTTTCCTCCATGTGATCAAAAGGAACATGCGACTTTTGATGATATTGTGGTTCTCACAATTTTTTATTTTTCATTAATCCAAAAGCTTCTCGCTTCTCCAGATTTGAGTTTCTGCTATGATGCATTTAATGGTACTGTTGGAGCTTATGTCAAACACATTTTTGTTGAAGAACTTGGTGTAAAAGAAAGCTCGCTGTTAAATTGCACTTATAAGGAAGACTTCGGTGGGGGGCATCCAGACCCTAACCTAACTTTTGCGAAAGAATTAGTTGTATGGATGGGATTGAGCAAATCAGAACCGCAAGATGAACCCCTTGAGTTTGGTGCAACTGTTGATGGTGATGCTGATCATAACATGATACTTGGTAAAATGTTCCTTGTGACTCTTTTTTATTTTGTTGCCATCATCGCTGCTAACGCTGTTCGATCCATTCTTTATTTTTCCTCTGGGCTAAAGGGTGTTGCCAGGAGCATGCCAACATCTGCAGCGCTTGATGTTGTAGCAAATAAAGTAAATCTGAACTTTTTTGAGGTGTCAACTAGATGGAAATTCTTTGGGAACTTGATGGATGTTGGACTTGTTTGGTTTGTGGTAAAGAAAGCTTTGTGACAAGTTCAAATCATATTCATGAGAAGGATGGGATCTGGGGGAAAGCTAGTGACAATAGATTACATAGTTCGCCAACACATGTCTACTTATGGTTGCCAGTGGGATCCAGGGGTGGTTGACAATGACACGGAAGCTTGAACCTATAATGTCGAAGCTCCCCTAACCCCGGGAGACTGACGCAGGGGGCTATGGTGGACCGATCTATCCTCAAAGGGAGGGGGTTTCCGCTCCTCCCTTTCCCTTATCTCCCGTTCCGCTCTTTCCTTCTTATCACCTTCTTAATATAAGTCTTTTCAAATCAAAATTTTTGAATATTTTTATTCCTCTTTCTTAAATTTTGAGATTTGATTTTATTCTTTCTTCTTATTTTAAAAACCTTTCCTAAAATCTAAAATTTGTTTTGTTCTCCTTTTTTATTTTAATTAGCCTTTTTAAAAATCTAAAATCCCATTTTATTCTCTTTTTTATTTTTAGTATTGCCTAAAATAAAGTTTTAACCTTATTATAAATAGAGGATGATGTGCTTAGAGTTAGGTGTCTTATTTTTTATATCTGAATTCATGTTTTAGCCTTGATATTTTTCCTTCGAGGGTTGTATCCGACGTCGAGATAGTGCTCCGCCGTCCCTTGTCTGAGGTGGTGATCGTCTCCATGGGTCCGGGTAGTGCTCCGACTGTAGCTCGACTCCGTCAAGATATTTATCCATCCTTCTACTCTTCTCGTTGCTGTTCCCCACTTCCAGTAGTCGCAAACCACTCGACCTTGCTGCCATCTTTATTCCCCGCAATTGTTCAACATTTTCTATAGCTATTCTGCTACTGCTAGCCGAACTAACACCTTCCCTGCTGCTATTCAACTATTCTAGCAACTGTTTTGTTCCCGCCAATCTTGCTTACACCTTTCTCGCTGTTTTTATGTCGCTTTTCGTAGCTGTTTCTGCACCCTCCAACAACCGCAATCATCATGATGCTTTCCTGCAGCTTCCCTACAGGTTGTACCGTTTGTTGCCCCTTTCAGCCCCTCCTTAACGCAGCTCTTATTGCTCCTTCCAGCTGCGGTTCGACGCCTTGACGATCATTGACTTGCTGTCCTACTTCTTCCACAACCGTTCGACATCGCTCCAGTCTTCACTGCAACCATCGATCTAGCAGCACCTCTCCGAACTTTCTCCTCGTCAGCTTGTTGTGTCTCCTTTTGCCAAGTCTTTATTTTTAATTCTTTATTTTATGCTTTTGCTTTTTGTGTTTTTTTTACTTCTTTTAAGTTTTCATTGTAACCTTGTTTAATTCGTTAGTAAAATCATGTTTTTGCATCGTGGTTTGGGTTAAACACTGGTATCACATCTCCTTGAGGTATATCACTCCATTATGATGTCACAAAAAGTTCCAAAATATTTTTCGGCGAAGCAGTTCTTATTGCAGCATATCTTATCAATCAAATGTCTAACTAGGTACTTAACTTCACAAAACCTTTTCATGTTTTGATGGCTATCTATCTTGAAATCAAAGCTTTTTCTTCTACTATACCTCTTAAAATCTTTGGGTGGGTTTTTTTTGTTTATTTCCATTCCCAAAATCACACTTAACTTGATCCTAGATCTATCAAGTGTATTTTTATTTTGTATGTCAGCAACAAAAAGTGGTATGCGTGCTAGTCTCTTGTTATTAGAAAATACAACTTCATGGATGCAGGTTTTCTTGAAAATCAATCGTTTTACCCAAATATGATTTTTAGGGAGATAATGCAAATGAACATTAATTTTGGGATACACTCGATGACACCTATATGGCCTCACCACCTACTTCTCATATTTATCCTATTCTTATTGAGGATGCCCAATGAACACAATCTGCTCAACCTAACGTCCTGAACAAATAACTTTGTGCGTACACAAGGAGGAAGAAAAATCTTTAGAAGGTGAAAGACAACTTGCAAGGGCAGAACTGCTCAAATAAAAAATTGGGTCCACAAAAATTTTGAGTAAAGAAGAGTTTAGTACTTATGAGCTATCCCCATCCTCTTTTGATGCTGGTGAAGAGGAAAGTTGTATTTTATATCCAATTCAAGAGTATGTAACTTATGAGAAGCTGCCCTCATCCTATAAAGCATTTGTTTTTATGTTATTTTATTTTTTATTTCAGAATCATTTCCTTTCCTAATTTAGGTTAGATATATTTGATAAGTTTGTAAAATTGGAGAATTGTTTTCCTTATATTTATGTACCCTACATGTGAATAATATAATCAAGAAGAGAATTATTTCCCTCCAAACCCATTTTCTACAAAATTAGATCTAGATAGCTTCCCCTTGTTACTTGGATCCTATTTGCTTAGTCTAATTGGAATCATCTTGGGTGTAATCAATGTTTTAAAAGGAAGAAGCATAAAGTGAGCCATTTTACTTGCCAGGAGGTGGGGTGTAAGTAGCATCAGTTTTTGTTTTAATAATTTATTAATATAAAAATATGATTAAAATATTAGTTATAAGAAGAGAATTTAAATAAGTTTCAATGTCCATAATCATATGGTTGATATTATACTCAAAATCCAATTGACACAAACACAGAAGGTAAGATCGAATTAGATGTTGAAATGGAACATTACTAATTATGCGTTTCGAATCCTTATTCCTTATCAAAATATATCAATTCATTATTCTTGAAGCTTCTCATCCTCAAGCCTTCTTCTCTACTTGAAACAGCCTAATCAATTGTAGTTTAAGATTGATGTATTAGAAATTTAATTTCTGGAACCAACTTCACTTCATTCAAGCAATCATATTGACCCTTTAGTACATCACACTTAATTGTTTTTTATTTTGCTGCTTAAACATTTAAGAAATAATAGAAATGACAAGGTTTAACAAAAGAAATTGGAGTCATCAACACTTCTAATTAATTATTTCTAGCTAAAATTAAGAGAGTAATCTTGGAATTTTTGTTTTTACTTAAATAATAGGAAGTTTGTTTTAGTAGTGTAATGCTGACGTTATTCTATTAGAAAATTTATGCTTTCTCCTGCCTTTTGCCTTCAATCCTCATATTTTTGAAATTGATTTGAGCAATCATAATCAAGAAGAGATGTCGTTCACAAGGCCTTTTTTAAAGGTGAATCCAATCTAAAGCTCCATGATATAATGATATTTCCTTAAAGTTATATTCTAAATTTGAGTTTATTATCAAAATGAATGCAATGAGATAAAATAGCTTCCAAATTTAGTAGGCCATGATGATACTCAACCAAAGATAATGATTTATACTAATTAAATGAAGTCTTGATCCGTTGTAGCATTCAGATAGCAATATCTATGAACAACTGATTTCACCATTTTCTTTTAATCAATTTCTCATCATTACCATATTACATCAATAGCGTCGAAATTGGACATTTTCCTATGTTGTTTTATAATGTCTTGTTTCAAAATTTTTCCAGTGTTTCCTATGCGTTTCTTTCTTATTCTGTTAATTAGATAAAAGTCACCAATGCTTGACTTCTGAACTTATTCAAATTGCATGATTTGTGTTTAATTTTGCTATATTTTCATTCTTTTTCTAATTTTTTTGTTTTTCTTTTTAACGTGTAGAGTTATGCCTCAATTCTTTACCTCAGGCTACCAAGTGGTTTTAGAATGAGTCTGCGTGGCGAGGAGATTGAGCACCACAACATTGTGAATGATATGATGCTAAAACAGGAAGTCACTTACCGTCCAAATCCTGGCACTGACAGGGTTCCTAAGGATCCAAATGTGAGACCATAGACGTTTTATTTTCTTTGCCTATATTAAAACGACTCTTAGTATTCTTATTGATCTAAAATTTGTCTCTTTTTTGCATGAATGCTTTAGCTCGTTGCTGTTGTGACAATTGGTTTTGTAAAAGATGCAAAGCATCACATTGATGTTCAAGGATTTAATGTCTACCACAAAAATAGGCTGATAAAGGTACAGATGTCCCTTCCACAGTGAAATCTCTCCCTACCTTTCTGCACTTATAATTAGTGCCTTACCGGTCTCCTCTTGTTCTTAAAAAGCCTTTTTGGAGAGTATGGAATGCTGCTGGTAGTGACGGCCGAGGTGTAATAGGTACTTTTTATATATATTTTTTTTCTTTTTTATTTCTTTTTCACTACTATTCTGCGTCAAGCTTCAGAGATAATGATAATCCATAGGTGTTTTGGAGGCCAATTTTGTGGAGCCGGCTCACGATAAGCAGGGGTTTGAACGCACTACTGTTCTTTCAAGACTTGAATCACGTTTGATTCTGATGCAGAAAAATTACTGGTTTGTTATTATAATGTATTTTACATGTTTATAAGTTACTGTGAATATTAATTCTGTTGATTTTTTTTTCCTTCAATTTGAATTCAGGTCAACCAACTGTCATAAAGTCGGCTATGCTCCTAGAACCAGTAAAAGAAATGTTGACTCGGATGACAATGGTATGAAAACGTATTGCAGTTGTATCTATACAAATATGAAAAAAAAGTGGGGCATTTAAATGCATACCAGCCAATTCCTATGAATTTACATTTTTAACTCCTAAATTCTACTTTTTACATTTATACTGCCCAAATTGTTCATATCATGTCATAAATACCACTATTTTAATTTTTAAAAATTTAAATATACCTTTTCATGCATAGGCAATGTGTCATATATGTAAAAAATGAAGTTTAGGTGTTAGATATGTAAATACATAGGATTGAGTGGTAGATATGTAAATATTAAAAAAAAAGCTTCCCAATTTATTTCATTGTAGCTTTGGTGGAGTACTTCATTATTGTGGCATTTACAAACATACCAACCAATTCTTATGTATTTATATATGTAACACCTTTTTTTTACATTTATTCCAACTAAATCTTTCATATTCCATAAAAAAATACCGCTATTTTATTGTTATGTATGTGCCGCATACCCCGGCTTGTTGGTTAAGGGTCGGGGGTTCGAATCCCCTCTGGCACAGTTGGACTTAAGGAGGTGGTACTCAAATTGTTAGGGACATTAGGGGTGGTTGGAGGCTCGTATATTAGCCTCTGGCCATTTTTTTTAATATATATATATATATCTACATACATACAT
>JXCR01133372.1:158747-197506 GCA_002079205.1 Phalaenopsis hybrid cultivar
ATATATATATATATATATATATATATATATATAAATTGAAGTTTAGTTGCTAGATACTGTCGGTCAACTTTTTTTGAAGGTTTGAAAAATATGAAAATAATTTTTTGAAAAATTAATTTAATATAATAGATATATAGTTTGAGTTTTGAAAGTAGTATGTTTTAATTTTCGAAAATGAGACCAAATAGATCTTATTCATATAATAGTTTGCATAATCATGTCTGATACCTCGAATATTACACCCTCTCGAAAGATAAATGTATACCTCGGTGATAGACCCAATGCTGCAAATTAAGAGATTTGTGACATCCGTTTTGTCTGCGAACCTTTTATGTCTGACCGACAAGTTCTCCTATCTAATACAAAGATTAAATAGAGTTTATTTTATCTGAGTTATAATTTCCCTATAGAGAGAAATCCCTATAGCTAATTACATCCCAAATGACGGGGTCACTTGAGAAAACTCTCGATAATGATTAGATGTTCTTGTCTTCAAGATTTCAAGGTTTAGACTTTTACGGTAGGACGTGAAAAAGCAAATGGGAGTTGCTCAAGTATAAACAGTTATTTCAGGAGTCCAAAGGAAGGAACATGTAGAAGATGTCATAGATCCTGAGGAGAAACCTCAATGATTTTCCAGACTATCCTACTGTGTGGTTATATTTTGGATAAGATGTTATTTAAATGTTGAATCCCTTCAATTCTATTATTTAGGACTTGCATTTGCATAATACCTGATTATGCAAATAGCCCGCAGAGATAAAAGGATTTACGTCGTGTCACACGACAACCTCGAAACCTAAGGCGGGTTAGGACTTACGCCGCACAACATGGTTGTGCAGGGGCTTGAAAGAGGGTGAGGATTTACGTCGCTTTGTGCGAGCTACCTCGAAGTCTTATGGGTTGTTTAAACTAGGAAAGAGATTCCTGAAGAAGATCCTCTTGCTGCTCGGTCTAAGTTCCTCGTTATGTTGCCCACGAATTTAGCTCCGAACCTTCTGTCGTCGGGTTTGCTCTAGGGTTAAGTGTTTGAGATTGGTGATTTATGTTTTACAGTTTTGGTGTAAATATTTGGTTTTGTTTTGTTTCAGTTTTGATTTTGCATGCAAAATAAGTAAATTGCTGGTAAATAAAGGGTACTTTGAGAAGTAAAATGTGATAAAGTAAAATGCTGTAGATAAACTGTAAAAGCGCATTTGGGCATCTGCTGCTATTACGTGATTAATATTGCGAGCATAGTATGACGTGCAACAGATTTAAATAAACTCGCAGACGAGAAAACCCAACACGAATAGTCAGAAAAATGAGTCATAAAAATCACGAGCAAAAGAAACCCTTAGCCACATATGAAAGATCAGGACTGGGTGTAAGACATTGGTAAAAGTGGGGGGGGGTTCAGAGCTGGACTGTGTGTTTCTCGATATTGAATAAAAGTTACCAGCCTGACAATCTACAGAAGACAGTCCTTAACTTCAATCCAAGTGACTAGCGGTGGACCTTTATAAATTTTCATAGAAAGATTTTCACGCAAAAGTTGTTGTTCAAGTCTTTTTTATGCAGAATTCTTTTTAACAAGCAAAATAAATTTTTATTTTTATTTTTTTAAATATTTTGTAAATTCGTATAGTCCACAGACTAGTCACTCTAATCGTGCTAGAACTACTGACAACCTAAGAGTGTCGGGGGCAATGATCCTACCAAGAATTGTCGAATAGTATCATAGATCATTTCCTCTCCCTTATTGAAGATTCTTGAGGTAGGAGATACTATTCTAATATTCTCATTTCATATCACTCGTTTAAGCACACATAAGCAATGTCGTCATCGCCCTCGCCATTTAGACCCTAGACTTATCCTAGTCCGATGATCTATATGTGTCATTAACAAATTTCTCCAATTGTCAGGAGGATTTGAGTGTAATATCCAAGTTCAGATCCCGATGAATTGGGTTTCACTGTAGGTTAAGTCATTGTGGGAATTTTACTGTTGATTTAATTAAGGAAGCATGAACTACACCTTCGTGCATCCTTATGTCTAGTGTCTTAATCAGTTTGTGAATCAATGCATCCTTATGCTAGTGTCTTAATTTGTTTGTGAATCAGGGTCAAGTGTCAAGTTTCATTATTTATTTGAAAATTAGGTGGATGAACACTCACCTATGGTGTGCTCCTAAAATTTAGGAAGTCTATGCTGAGAATTTGGTAGATGGGCTCTCATCTAGAAGGAATTATTGCGTGCGGACACCGCATGCATCTCTGCATGCGGTGTCCGATCCTGGCTGTAGATCACGGTGATCTACGGTCAGGATTATTTCTATTTTTAAAAAAAAAAAATAAAAAATTTCAGGTGGGGCCCACCGAAATACATCAGGACCATAAATCAGGTGATTTACGGTACGGATCGGACACCGCACACAAGCTGCGTGCGGTGACCGATCCGTATGGAATAATTTTTCTTCATCTAGGGTGTAGTCCTAAAATCTAGGAAGTCTATGCCGAGAATTAAGTGGATGAACTCTCTCCTAGGGTGTGCTCCTAAAATCTAGAAGCTTATGCTGAAAATTAGGTGGATGAGCTCTCACCTAGGATGTGCTCCTAAAATCTAGGAAGCCGATACTTTAACTTGTGTTTAAAGTGATTTAAAGTGTTCTACCCCCAATTAAATGTTTTTTTCAACTAATCCTCAAATTTGTAAGTGTATTCCAAATAATTAAATTAGAAACTTTCACTTTTCGACTTAACCATGTAACAAAAGTACCAAAGCAAACGAAAAGGAGAAGGTTGACTCACTTTCCAGATTAACAGATTCAATGAGAAATAGCAAGTGAATTAACCTAAAAAAAAGTTTAAAATCTTTCAACAAATGTAATTAAAGAGACTTTCCAGAAAAGTGCTCAAATTTGTCCCAAGACAATGTTTTGATCGGCCCAGAAGTCCTCCAATTCAGTTGGAAAAAGAGATGTCCCAAAAGTTACCAAATATACTCAGAAAAGTGCGGAACCAAAAACCATGAGATGGAATCAAGAAATGCAACCCCTAAGCCGCTAGACGGACCCAAGAAGTGTAGCTCATAAGCCTTCAAACAGCGCTTATACGAGCTTAAACCACCCCAAACAACAGTTTTGACGATTCCTACAACATCCAACAGCAATCAGTGATTCCAAACAACCTAGACTCTTCCTACGACCTATTACAGCGATTGACAACTCCAAACAGCAACTTAGACACTTCCTACAACCTCCTGCAGCGGTTGACAACTCCAAACAACAACTTAGACTCTTCCTACAGCCTTCTACAACAATCGATGACTCCAAACAACATTTATACAACCATTTCTCAGTCCAAAAAAAGTTATATACAACACTTTTAAGTTTTCCAAACATTAATTTGCAGCACTTATAAGCTACCTACAACAGTCCAAATCTCGATTTCAACACCTAAACATTAATTCCAAGTTCTCTACAACACTCCAAACATTAATTCCAGCACTTGTAAGCTACATTAAGCAGCTCAAACCACAATTTCAACACTCAATAGCACTCCAAATCATTAATTCCAGCACATTTGGTTCTCCAAACGGCATAATTTTCTTCTCAAATTGAACTCGTACAATCTCATATATTTTCATGAGTCACAACTAAAGCTTTTGAAACATGAATACAAAGATACTAAAGAATATTTCATTATGAGCTGCTCTAAGTATGGTTCATGCATATGTAGCTCAAATACACAAGATTTATCACATGCTTGACCAAAAAATATACAACTAAAACCGGAATCTAAATTTATCTAATCCTACTTGAAAGCATCATTTAAACTTTTAAATTGCCGAAAACATTTAAAATGAATTTTCAATACTTGCAGTGTCATAACAACATTACAAATACAAATAACTACAACATATTGTCAATTAGCATCACCAGAAAAACTTCCCTTAATATCGTTCCAATCAATCCACAAGCATATCACAAATTTAAATGTAACGGCCTAAGTTTCGAAAATATACATAACAACAAATAGGCAACTCGAAGAAAATCCGTCGCGTTAAATATCAAAACTTAAAGGGAACAGTCAACATTTCATAACACAGTTCACCGTTAAAATTTGGTCAACAAAGAGAAGAAATCAAATCATTAACCAATCCCCTAAACAGAGAGGGAGACAACATAAGCTGAATAAAAGAAAAAAAGCTGTCGGAAATAGAAACACAACAACAGAAATAACAAGATATGGAGCACAAATTGGACAAAAATAAAATCCACAAAAAAAAAAAAATAAAAAAATAATATATATATATATATATATAGATATATATATAGTTTGGGATCTTGCAAGAACTCACAGAGAAGTGAACGGTCAGAGGATTGGGTTAGACACGCGGAGCGTGCACAATTAACTTTTGTCCAAATCTTTTCCTGTAGGGCTGTCGGCTGGGAGAAGAAGGGACTCCGGTTGGACCTCACCGAGGGGAGGAAAAAGGGAAGTGCTACTGAATCTTTGGTCTCGGGTTCGATCGAGAGGTGAGGGAGTGATTTTGGCCTTCGGTCGAGCGGGGGAAGCGAAGGCTTCGACGTTGGCAGAGAGAGAGGAGCAAGGGTTTCTCTCAAGCGAAGAATTCGACGCGGGAGGCGGGATCGAGCAGAGAGAGAGCGGGAGGAAGGAGCTCTTCGACACAGAGGAGACACAAGGAAGAGGGCTTCGTTTGCGCGAGAGGGAAGTAGGCGGGAGCGAGTGAGAGTTTTCTGTGCGAGCATGAGAGGGCGAGCGAGAGGGTGTCGAGCGGTGTTCGTCGCAATGCAAGACTTCTGTGGGGAGAAAGGGGGAGGCGAGTGTTGCGGGCTGTTTGGCGTGAGGAGACAAGAGGCGAGCGGAATTGAGCAGTCGAGACTCGGTGCTGAGGAGGGAGTCGAGTCTCGTCGTGAGAGGAAGATGGAGTCCAATGCCAGAAAGGAGCTAAGCGGGATCTTGTATTCGAGGAATTCAAAATGTCCGTTATGCGATAATGGTCGAGTAATTGATGAATTTCCAACGGGGGAGGAGTTTTATTTGGCATATAATAACTCCTAATTTAATTTCATTAAGGTAGGATTAAATAGTTCATTTGAAATTTGAAATTTGAAATTCAAATTGCTTAACTCTTGTTCAGGCTCGAGTCCAGCCTGAATCGAATCTGAGTTGAATTTGAGTTGAGTCCAGACCCGCATCCCGCTAAAGAAAAAAATGCATCGATTTTCGTGCAATCCGTGCGCGCGCATAACCCTGGTAATATGAGTGTCCTCCCTTGTTAAAGTCGACGTCCCAGACGCATCTGTGTGGTCCATTTCGTCATCCGGAGTCGTCCGGGAGAGTTCGACGACGGTTGGGCAAAAAATGTGTCAAATTGTAGTATCTGTGAGTGCTCGAGTCACGAAGGGTTTACCTAAGACATCTGATCCTATGAGAACTCAATTTTGGGTCCTCTACATGTTAGTCCTTAGCCCTTGCAACTAAGAGTCGAGTGCTTAGGACTACTCTTGCGAGATCTTCACAAAAAAATGAGTTAAGAAGTGGTTTGAAGTTCTACGGAAGATAGACTCCATTACTAGTCTTCTAAGATGGTCAACATGAAACTCCTAAAGCTAGATTTTGGGTTATGGGAGTAGGAAATTAAAACCTCAATAAAAATGAGGTCAACAGATACATAAATACATAAGAATAGAGTGGATACATAAATACATAAGAATAGAGTGGTATGTAAATCTTCCTCCGCTCTTTTGGCAGGCGTTTTCTTTTGTTTGGTTCCTTAAGTTAGTACCCCATTTCTCTCAATTTTTTACTCTTCGCTTTACAATAGATAGCTCTCCTGAAGTTCCTCGCCTACATTCCAAGAAGGCCGCGTATCCTAACAAAGCGTCCAATGATTCAAAAAAATATCAGTATTCAGGCAAGTTTCTTTCAAATGTGAGCAAGAAGGGGAAAAACATCTCAACTACTGAATTACATAAGGCAGGAATCACAACACCTTTAAAGGAAAATGGAACCAGCAGCGAGAAGTTTGGGAAAAGTAAAGGATCTTCTCATCATATAAGACCCCATGAATTGTCTTACGAACATAATGAGAGCAGTTCTGCAAGCGAAAATATTTCATCTGTTCCAAATGTTTCCCCTGCAAGAAAATTATCTGATAAAGAGAGCAGTTGTCCAGAATTGTTGAATACATCTCCAGGTTCTTTGAAGCATAGTGGCGGAGGCATTGATGGCATCACTACCAGATCACAGACAAAGGTAATCACTAATCAGCTTGTTTAATGGAGTATTTTTTTACTGTTTAGGCAAATCATGTCCAGATTCTTAATTCGTTGTAGCAAATCGGGGAGCCAACTTTGAAGAAATAAGTATTTAATTTTTGTATATAACTAAATTTTTTACACCCTATTATCAGTTTTTTGGCTCCCATTTGTATTTTTTTATGTGTTATTATTGGACTTCCTTGTGGCCTTCGGAATGTTTTTTGCCAAATATTTTATGGAAATTTACATATTTAGCTCACAATTGTTCTGTATTTCCGTATCTCACACCTAAAATTCCATATCTACATACATAGAACTTTGGTGCTTTAAAGCTATGAACAAAAAAGGTATAATTTTGCTTTTAAAAAGTGTAATAGCATGATTTTTTATGTGATATTAAAGATTGGATTCATTGAGTGCTGCCTGTAAATATGAAAGTTTGTGTGTGAGATATGTAAATATGTCAGAATTATGTGCTATATATGTAAATGCCCCAATATTTTATTTTCCTATTTACAGATCCAGTCTGTTCAGTTCCTTTTTAACCCCATAATTCTGTCCTTATAAATTTTATTGAGTTTTTTTTTTCTTCTGCCGATCCATGCCTCGTTCTTGCTGTTTGCTCTTGCCACTTCCACACGCTTTGAATTGGAGCATTTTTTTTCTTTTTGATCGCGGCATTTATATACATACCACCCAATTCCTATGTACTTAGATTTGTAACACCTAAATTTTATATTTTACATTTATACCACCCAAGTCTTTCATATCACATTAAAAATACCGCTAATTTGACTTAAAGAAATGAAATACATCTTTGTCATGCATAGGTAAGGTGGTCTGAATAAAAATTGAAGTTTAATTGTTAGATATGTAAATACATAGGAATTGAGTGGTATGTATGAAAATATTCCTTTTTTATTTCATCTGTGTTCTTCCCCTTGATTTGATCTTTTGCTTCTTTTTCTCTATATTCATACTCTTAGAATAATTAAAGCATTTTATAAATTTATAGCGTGCACACTACAACCATTTTGTTGCGAAAACATCATCTTGCATCACTACATGAATGGCAGGCAGCGTCAATAATGCCCAAGGAAGGTGCTCCTGCTCCAGTGGTAAATCATTCAAAAATGAAGCAATTAGAAGATGAAAATTATGCTTTGAAGCAAAGGTATTTATTGAAGCAAAGAAGTTATCTTTTTTACTTTTAACATACGTGGTAATTGCTTCTTTCTTTGAGTGTTGCAGGTTAAAGACAATTGAGGAGTCAATGTTACTTGAGCTGCAGCACGAAAGAAATAAAATAAAAACACTGGTTGACCAGGTAAGGGTACACAGCACCCAATTCGTATGCATTTACATATTTAACACCTAAACTTTGCATCTTGCATTTATACCACCCAAATAATATTTATCACATAAAAAATACCACCATTTTAACTTTTAAAAAGTGAAATATACCTTTCAATGCTTGAAAAAGGTGATGGTATGTATGTAAAAATTAAAGTTTAGGAGTTGCATATGTAAATAGATAATAAGTGGGTGATGTATGTAAATCTTCCTTTTTTATTTGTATAGATGTTAGCTATCACTTCCTAATCCGCTTTTCATTCTAAAGTACCACATCATGCTTTTCTTCTTAGGACACTGTTACAAGCAAAGTGCCCAACTTTTGTTTGCACAATTTAGGGATGCGATATGGGTTGTTGCTGATCAAATTTTGATCAAAACTCTGAATCATAATTTCTATATGGAACTTGATTTGAACCAATTCTGCTGAGTGTCCTGAAGAATGATTTGAGATGAGGGAGAGATTGGAGGGGCCTTGAAATATGAAGAATATAATGGGGAAGTAGTGTTTGATAGGTGATGGGAGAGAGATCGGTGGGCATTGTGAGCCTTGAAAAATGAAGGACAGTGAGAAAGTGATGGAAGAGTTGAATTAACTTTCTTTGGTATTTTTTATATGAATTTTTTTTTTCTTTGAATAGGTTATTTAATAATTTGATTACTAACTAGCATCTTGCATCATATGGGTTTTTTATATAATATATAGTGAAACATAAAACTCTTAATTGTGGTGGAACTTCAAAATGTATGAATTTGTGAAAAATAGAATTCAAAAAACAGAAGAAAATAAATGTTATGTTAGCATGTTCACATATTTTTTTTAATTGAATGAATAAATAACTTATTCAAACTCTTTATTATCATGAAGATATATTGTAATTATGCAAACGGATTTAATAGTTTCTTGTGAGCTATTAAGTCAGCTTGATTGCCATAACTGTCATGAAGGTTTTCAGAATACTAGGATTAAAAAAGTGGTATACTGAAAACACAATGACAATAATGAAAAAGTTTAGAAGCAATTAAGTGAACTAAAAATTTAGAAGATGGGGGTGAAGAAACTTGAAATAAGAAACTTAAAAACCACTAGATATGAGATAGTTCACTCCTTAAAATTCCCTGTTGCCATTCCTTCATCTCGATCTGCAATTTTGTTGATGATTAGCAATTTCTCGTTCACACTGAGTAAATCTAAGAATAGCATGAAAATGTTTAATGAAAGTTGAAAAGGTGAGTATGGTTAAGAGAGGAGAAGAACCGAATTGAGGAATTAATTAGATGCTAGACCACCAATTTTTTTAAAGCATTACACTTGGAACTTTAGTTTACATCCATGACAAGGAGAATTTTACTATGAAAGCAATTCTTTACATCAAAACTGTAAAATTCTCCTTTTGATGGTAAATTAAAAACTGTATGGTGAGGAACTGGTTACGCATGTTTGCGTTGACTGATTAGCACCTTAAGTTTTATTACAGAATGAAATTTATACCCGAATCTGTATTTTTTAGGTAACTTCAAACTGAATAGTTGTCTATGTACCAGCTGGAAGAGAAAGAGAAGAAGCTTGAAGAAGCAAACAAGGAGCAGGAAGCTTTAGTCGACATTTTTTCGGAAGAAAGGTCCAGGAGAGATGAAGAAGAGGCATCATTAAAGAAGAAGCTAAAGGTGATGATTATGCTTTGCTTCATTGCTTTGTCTTAGCTTTCTTACGGGAAATGAATGCAGAACTCTTCTCTCACTCTCTCTCTCTCTCTCCAGCTTCTAATACCTTGTTTAATAACTCCAATCCTTTGCTCTAACTTCTCAATATTGTGATTTTATAATGGAAGGAAAAAAAAAGGGTCAGATATTGATTACATTTCTTATGAGTATAAGTTTCAAATTCATTTGGTTCGGGAGATGAGTGCAATGTAAGTTTTGCTTTATATATATATATATATATTGCACTCATCTCAAATCAAATCTAGCAGCAATGTCATATATGCCAAACAAATTTTGGTCAGAATATTGTAACCTAAATCTTTTCTATTGTCTAATCTGTTTATTTACCTTTTCCAATATCAAAGGATGCTCAGGATGAAATACATGCCTTGCTAGAGAAGTTGGCCTCAGCCAAGTAATAATTCTAGTTGTATTTGAAGGCTGGAGTAGAGAAAAATTTGAAGGCCCATTGATTGGAGTTCTGAGCTCTCCAGGAGAAAACAACTCATACCTCTCAGGGCCTCATCCGAAAGATTCTGACACATCTTTGGTACTATCTGCACTAATTTCCTTTTGATTATTTTGTTTCCTTCACTAATTTTTGACCTTTGTAATTATGCTATTTCTGTGGCAGAAATCCCTAACCCTCTCTTCTTTAACCCCCATACAAAATTTCTGTAGGCATAGTTTAGGAGATCCTCTTCATTGGTCTGAGTTTTTCATTCTTTATTGTTAGCTGCTAGTCTAGAAAGAGAGATAGTGGGTGTGTGTCTGTCATTGTAAACACTTTGTTCTGAGGGTATCATCTCCCATGCTAATATTGTAATTACTAAGAATTATTTAATTATTTCCTCTTTTTTTTTTTTTACTGCTTCATTGGATATCAAACTAAATTAAACAACGATATTGCCTTGAAGTGGTCTGAAATCATGTTGATTGCAGTGGTTCATTTGCAGAATTTTATTTTATGGTCTTCTCATGATCTTATGTTGTTGAAATTTTGGTTTAAACCATGTGATTTCCGGGGGTATGTAGGAAATGCTATATGATGAATATGAAAGATTCGATTATTATGTAATTTTTCATATGTTCTAAGCTTATGAAAATAAAGTAAAAGAACATCTGAAGGCAGGATTGCAACTTTAGCTAGCTTATGGCTATGTTTTGGTATGAATAAATAAACAATGCTACGGATAATTTACCATTAGCATTTGTTTTCGTATTGGAAGAAAAAAATAATTGAGATTTTGCTTTATTCAAATGTCGTAATGTGAGCAGACAAAAAAAAAAAAAAAAGCATTTTCTCGTAATTAGAGTTTGGGAGAAGGAACATATCTTTTATGGTATTGCTATTGAGGGCTGAGATTTTTGTTAAGTCTATTTAATACTGTTATTTGTTCTGTTTAATTATGTCTTTCTGGCTTGTCATCATATTATTGTTCGTTTATAACTTCCATTTTTATTTTAAATTATGGCGAAACAATTGTTTACGATTGGATGTACGACGTGTTCATGAATTTGTCTTAATAGTAAAATTTTATACTACGCACAGGTGGTCAGAGCATTCAGTATTGTTTTGAGCTGCATGTCTTACGTTCCTGAGAAAATAAAATTTCCTTTTGTTTATATATTTGAAAGATTTACACTCAATTCTCATGTATTTATATATCTAATACTCACATTTTAATTGCTCATTGTATGCCATCTTATTTAAGTTATATTTTAGTTTAAAAAATTAAAACGGTGATATTGTGTGATATAAAAGAATTTGGTAATATAAATGTAAGAGGCTGAATAGATTTGGAATTGGTTTACAGGAATTTTTGGAACATCAAAGTTGTGCCCAAAATGAACTATAAATTGTCACTGGGTGAGCGCAAATGAGTGTGGCTAACCGACATGATTGGCATTTGATGGCCCTTAATAAAAATGTTAGGTGTGCAGTCGCTCCTCTTAAATTCGATTTTTTTAAACTGAATTAAATTATTGGTCAGCACTTTATTGTCACCGCGCATTTGATTGCATTTAAATGATGCAACAATATTTAATTTTAGCGGATTTTTATCAATAATCTAAGGTCATCTAAACCGTTATTACTGGATGAAAATCATGATAAAGTTTGAAGTTTAATGATTACTTGATTTCTAATATATTTGTTGGTTCGACTCTTTCAAAAGAAGTGATGTTTCTTTGGCAGCCTCCTTAAAATAACTGTAAACAATTTTTCTTATTAGAGATACATGACATCCAAAACATTACTATTCATAAATCTAACACCTATAACTGACATACTTATGAACCTCAGGAATCACTCCCACCAAATTACATTGCGTCTCCAATACCTAGCTGATTCCCACATCCGAAGCCATCCAATCATTTAAAATTTCAGCTTGAAACTGCACATATTGTTGAATCTTTTTGGGATTTTGGACCCCGTATCATCTGTGGAAGTGACTGGTTTTAGAAAGGGCGAGAGAAGATGGAAATGAACACTTCATTTCTTCATTTACATAAATTTTCGTTGATTCTCATTAGAGATCTTTATGCTTCCCTCTAATCTCGCCTCCAACTCGGCAGTCCGCTCTCTGAACTTCAAATCAACAATTTCTAGTGATAGATTAGATCATCTCCTCTGATCTACCAAAGGAGGATTATCAAAGAAACGTAGAGTTCAAGCCTTGGGGACACCTCCATCTTCTTCTATCACTCTCTCTATACCAGTCTCTCCAAGGTTGTATGAACCCATAAATGATACAGGAACGGGATCTAACATTCCAAAAGAATTCAACACATTTGTTCACTCACAAAATGGAATATCCAACAAGCAATACTTCAGCTCCACCTTCTCAACATTTAAAGGCATTAAAAAAAAAAAAAATCTTTAGATGAATATGATATATCGATAGATATCATGCAATTCTTATGTATTTACATATCTTAAAGCTTAAATTTTTATACTTATAATACTTTGGTGTCATTGGCCATAAATGAAAAGGTGCATTTCACTTTTTAAAAATAAATATTTGTGATATTTTTGATGTGATATTAAAGATTTTTAGTATCATGCAAGCAAATATGAAAGCTTTTAAAGTGTTAGATTATACAAATACATAAAAATTATGAGGTGCACATGCAAATGGCAATAAATTAAAATTAATATTGAAATCAATTTGATGGTTTTAATATACATCTGAATTCAAATTTTGATTAAAAAAAATTCATTATGAAGCAATTAATATCATAAAAATAGAAGAAAATTATATATATATATATATNAGATGCAAATTTAGCAGTACCACATCACATAGTCCACAACATAAAAATAAACAACACATCACAAATCTCAAGCCCAAAGCACATAGTCTAACACATAATACAAACATAAAAATCTCTCAATTCTACTCCTCATTTTCTGAATCACCGCTATACCACTTTTCTGCAGGCTCATAATCAGGATATCGAGGACATGGAGGAAATTGCAGTCCTAGGTCACCCCTAATTAGGTTCTCTAGAGATGAGTGGAATTTCTCTTCATAATCACTCTTTCTCCTACTATACCTATCAGTATGCTCTACAAAATGCTCTAAATTTTGAACTTTATTAGCAGCAAAATTAATATGATCCATCATCCTTTGCAATAATTGATCTTGGGTCTCAGTTGACTCACCTCTAGCTATAGAAGCACGTGAAGTAGATGGTCTAGATGTAGAAGCAGCAGACGTCTCCATGCCATAACTCCTAGAAAATCCTCCTCTCCAATCAAAAATAGAATGCTCAGAATAAGACTTCACATTCACCTTAGTGATGAGCTTTAGAGGTAACAACACTTCCTCCCAACTATCATATTTAACTCCAGTCTGCTCACACAAAGAAAAGATCAAGGAAGCAAATCCCAGACCTGCAGTAGTAACGGCAGTGGCAGAACTGATGATAGTCTGATAAATCAAAGCTCATATTTTGATGAGCTTTCCTTCTTGGATACAATAATTTAACGTCGCTCTCTCTCTCTGGTCACTTCACTGAGATGATTTGTTGGTAGTAGACGGACAGAAATAAAATAGTGTCAGGCCTTTGAAGGTGCACATAACTTTGAAGTTGGGAAGTTGACTCTCCTCTCAATGGTGATCTTCCAAAGTCCTCTTTCAATAATCAAGTAAGAGATAATCTCGTCTAACTCCGCTTCAGTCGGACTATAATTTGCATAAAAACATAATGTATCAGTTGGCAGATGATAAAACAAGTTGATTACCTCCAGTGAAAAGGGTACCAACTTTCCTCGAACCATGACTCTATTGTCTTCAGCCTCAGGGAGGTTTACATAGAACTCTCTAATAACAAAAATAACCCCCACAATAGAGAAACAACAGAATCATTCCCACTGTCGGCGAACAATCAAATCCTCTACGTCTCCACCCGGATTCCTAAAACACTGCTCTTAAATCAGTTTTTGTGGTTGCAACGCATCACTGTACCGATCATGAGCCTTCGAACTAACAAATTTACTCGAATCGAAAGGGCTCTTATTTGCTCCTCCTCATTCTTGGCGTCATTCTACAAATTTTATAAATTCCAAAAATAACAAAAAATCAAGTCTAAATCACTAAACTAAACTTTCAAAGTATAAACTACACTTCCTATGTAATTTCCATAGATTTTTTTCTCATTTTTCACCATGAATAATGAATTTTTGAATTTCTCCAAATGTGCTCAAAATACATAGTGAAAATCTAAAATCTAAAGCTCTTACCTCAATGAACTTGGATCTAGCAAATTTAACTTGATTCCACCAAGAAATCTTCACTTTAGATGTGCCCTAGCCCTAAAAAATCGTGAACTCGAGAGGTTGAAGGTGACGGTGGCGTTAAAAATGGTGATTTTCGGGCTGAAATTTCACTTTTAATTGTTCGCAAACCAGTTTTCATGGCTTAAGCGCGGGTAAATGGCACTTAGGCGTCTGCCTCTCGGGTTGGCTCGCGCTTAAGCGCGAGATTTGGTGCTTAGGCGCCAATTTACGATTTTCAAAACTTTCAAATTAAAATAAAATGCACTATTTTCCTAAGTAAGTTACCCCTAAATGGTCTCATAGCACTTAAATGACTATTTTTAACTTCCTATAACTCCCCTCTCTCTCAAAATTCTCCATAATAACTATTTCAATTCAATGCTAAAAATAACACAAATTTTCATACAAACAGACTTATATTCACAAACTAGAACAAAAACCTTTTAACACTTAATTCTCACTCCAAATAGTCTTGGATGAGGAAATTTTTCTAAATACAAATACACAGCAATCATTTCACAATTAAACACATATAAGAAGTCATAAATACTAAAAATAAGACTTAAACACTAAACTACTTGAAAACAACAACTTCTAACACACAAATTATAACACTAAACTTAATTTCATTCTTCATTCGAAGGAGCAAATTTGTGTCTTTCATTAGTCTCTCCATGAATATAGAGTTGATAAAACGGACGGTGGTGACGAGCTCTGATACTATCTTCTTCAATCCACTTCTGCTTTATGAACACTGTCTTATCTGCTTCCTCTATATAACTTGTGTGGCTAACTTGCATCTTCAATTGGCATCCAATATTCTCTAGATGTGCATGTAACTCAAGTACCTTGGTCTCCAATAAAGCCATAGTATTCTCAATTTTGTTGATCTCCTCTGATATCCCTTCAATAATAACGGCTAATAAACTGTTATACATCTCTTGTGCACTTTGACTAATGAACATCTTCCTCATGGTTTCTTCCTTCTTCTTCAAATCCATCTCCTATGAAGAAATTTTCTCTAAATCTCACCTTCTCTTAGACTTTTAGGGCTAGAAATGATCTGGGGTGAAATTCCTTCACAAAACCCTTCTATTTATAGGCATAAATCCTTCCAATAACTCCTAGACACGTTTAGAAATTGTCTTGACATGTTTTACAAACTAATAGGCAGTTAAACCTTCTAGAATATTAATTTCGCACATGTGTTTAAACTGTCGCGCTTAAGCGCCAGATCTGGCCCTTAAGCGCCAGTGCACATTTTTTGCACTAGTCAACTTAACATCCAAATTGTCATTCTAACATGTCTTTGTCACTAAATAAAGTCTTAAAATCTTTACTAATACATGATAGTTTAAAAAAAAAACTACCCCAATTTTCTTAATCATACACAAAACAACAATCAAAATAAAAACACACTGATACCTATGGTTGGTTTCTAACATGTCTTTGCCTCCCACAAAGCGCTTGGTTTTACGTCGTCAGCCCGATGTAACCAGTGCTTATTCTGGTTGACCCAACATCATTTCATCATTAAATTTATGTTGATCCTCTATAAAATAAGGTTTCAGTCTATATCCATTAACTTTAAATATTTTCTCAGACTTGGGATCTCTAATATCAACAGCGCCATAAGGCGAAAATTTTATCACAACAAATGGGTCCATCCATCTGGATTTAAGTTTGTCTGAAAATAATTTTAACCTTGCATTATATATCAAAACTTGTTGCCCTAATATTTTCTTTATAAATCTTGACACTCTTATAAGATTCATTCATTATCTCTTCAAGCTCATTTAACTGCAATAATCTTTTCTCACCAGCATATTTCAAATTATAATTGAACTCTTTAATCGCCCAACATGTTTATTCTCAAGTTCAATTGATAAGTGATAAGCATTCCCAAATATTAGCCTATATGGGGAAATTTTTATAGAAGTTACGTATGCAGTCATATAATCCCACAAAGTATAGTCAAGTTTGACTGACCAATCCATTTTTGTTGGATTCACATATTTTTCCATAATTCCACAAACCATAGTCAAGTTTGACTGACCAATCCATTTTTGTTGGATTCACAGATTTTTCCATAATTCTTAGCCCACAAAGCATGGTCAAGTTTGACTGACCAATCCATTTTTGTTGGATTCACAGATTTTTCCATAATTCTTTTAATTTCCCGATTGGATAATTCAGCCAAACCACTTGTCTGAGGAGTTGGATTCACAGATTTTTCCATAATTCTTTTAATTTCTTGATTGGATAATTCAGCCAAACCACTTGTCTGAGGATGATAAGCCGATTGGATAATTCAGCTAAACCACTTGTCTAAGGATGATAAGCAGTAGCAATCCTATGATTTATATGATATTTCTTTAATAACTTCTCCATATGATATTTATGAAATGACTTCCCCCATCAGTAATGAACTCTTGGCATCCTAAATCTACAAAATATGTTCATTTTCAAAAATTTTGCAACGGTTTGTGCATCACATCGAGGTAAAGCAACAACTTCTATCCATTTGGATACATAGTCCACTGCTAACAAAATATATAAATTTTGGAAAGATGATATAAATTGTCCCATGAAATCTAATCCCTAAACATCAAATATTTCAACTTCTAGCATATAATTGAGGGGCATTTCATTTCCTCCAGAAATATTGTCTACTCGTTGACATCTATCACAAGTTTTGATATAAGCATTAACATCTCTAAAAATTGTAGGCCAATAGAATCCAGATTGTAAAATTTTGTATGTTGTTTTATTAATACCAAAATGTCCCCCAAAATTAGAATTATGACATTTTTGGATAATTTCATAAGTTTCTTCTAACATCAAAATGTCCCCCAAAATCAGAATTATGACATTTTTGGATAATCTCATAAGTTTCTTCTAATTATGTTGTTTTATCAACACCAAATGTCCCCCAAAATCAGAATTATGACATTTTTGGATAATTTCATAAGTTTCTTCTAATGACATATTCGAATAATTAGATCCTTTCATTGTTTATAAAAAAATAGGTTATCCCAAAAAGAAGTCTTAGCTTCAGAAATAAATTTCCTCTTTTGTTGGCATATCATTCC
Source organism: Phalaenopsis hybrid cultivar (assembly GCA_002079205.1). Lineage (NCBI taxonomy): Eukaryota > Viridiplantae > Streptophyta > Magnoliopsida > Asparagales > Orchidaceae > Phalaenopsis > Phalaenopsis hybrid cultivar. The sequence continues at coordinate 175,948 of JXCR01133372.1, forward strand.
ATAAGGTATAATATCGCTAACAATAAAGTTCATAATGTCGGCATACCACGGAACTCACCACTGATTAATAGTGAACAATTTTTCATATGGAAAATGTTCATTAATTTTTTTTTCAAAACAAAGTGGTTTTTCTAACTCAAACCTGGACAAATGATCAATAATTTGATTTTTAGTCCCCTTTCGATCTACTATTTCAAAATCAAATTCTTGCAAAAGAAAAATCCATCTTATAAGTTTAGGTTTAGCATCCTTTTTTTCATTAAGTACTTAATATCAGAATGATATATATGCACTACACAATGAGTTCCAATTAAATATGATCTAAATTTATCAAAAACATATATTATTGTTAATAACTCTTTTTCAGTTGTTGTATAATTGATTTGAGTTTCATTAAAAGTTTTACTAGCATAGTAAATTACTTTGAAAATTTTATCATATATTTGCCCTAAAACTGCTCTTATAGCATAATCATTGCAATCACACATTAATTCATAAGATTTTCCCCAGTTTGGTGAAACTATAATTGGTGCAGTGATTAATTTTTATTTTAATAAATTAAAAGCTTTTAGTCATTCCTCATCAAAATTGAAAATTTTATCTTTCTCCAGTAAATGACATAAAGGCTTAGCAATCTTTGAAAAATCTTTAATATATCGGCTGTAGAATCCAGCATGTCCTAAAAACTTCCTAATTTCCCTTACATTTATTGGATAAGGCAAATTAGCGATCACTTGAATTTTAACAGGATCTACTTCCATACCATTTTCTGATATTTGATTACCTAATATAATTCATCTTACTACCATAAATTGACATTTTCTCAATTAAGGACTAAATTTGTTTCTTCACAGCGCTTAAGAACTTTAGAATGTTCTAAACATGAGTCAAATGAAGTTCCAAACACTGAAAAATCATCCATGAATACTTCAATCCCTTTTTCAATTAAATCACAAAAAATTATCATCATACATCTTTGAAATATAGCAGGGGCATTGCATAAATCAAATGACATCCTTCTAAAAGCAAAAGTACCATAAGGACCGGTAAAAGTTATTTTCTCTTGATCCTTAGGAGATATTTGTATTTGGTGATAACCAATATATTCATCCAGAAAATAAAAGTATTTATGCCCAATTAGTCTATCCAGCATTTGATCTAGAATAGGTAATGAAAAATGATCTTTCCTAGTGGAAAGATTTAATTTTCTATAATCAATGCATATTCGCCACCATGTAACTTGTATAGTAGGTATTAATTCATTATGTTCATTGACAGTTACAGTTACTCCTCCTTTCTTAGTAACGTAGTGAATTAGACTAACTCATGAACTATCTAAAAAAGGGTAGATAATTTCAGCATATAACCACTTTAAAATTTCTTTCTTAAAAACTTCTTTCATAACATGATTCAATCTCCTTTGAGAATCAGCCATAGGTTTGCAGTTCTCTTCCATATGAATTTTATGCATACAAATTGAAGGACTTATTCCTTTAATATCAGCAATTGTCCACCCAAAGGCTTTCTTAAAATTTTTTAAAATTTCATCAAACTTTCTTCTTCTTCCATCGTTAATTTTGAGGAAATTATAACTGGTAAAGTAGAGGAATCTCCTAAAAAGGCATATTTTAAATGATCGGGAAGTAACTTCAACTCAAGTTCTGGAGGTTTTTCAACTGAAGGATAAAATAATTTATCTTTGTTTATCGTGTCTAAAATTTCAAAACTTTCTCGAACATAGTTTGAATCTTCCTTAAAAAGTTCTTCACATCATTCTAATTCCTCTTCTTGCTCGTGCTCCAAATCTTTTTCTCTAGATTTTTCTTCATAAGTTGTTTTGAAATGACATTCACTTAGATATCTTATAACATTCATCCTATAACATTCATCATCTTTACCTTTTGCAGAATATTTCATTGATCTTAAAATATTAAAATTAACAATTTGATCATTGACAAGCATTGTTAATTCCCCTTTCTGCACATCTATCATTGCACTTCCTGTGGCTAGGAAAGGTCTCCCAAGAATGATGGGCATCTCTGTATCTTCCTCTATATCTAGTTATACACCGAAAGTATATACATTTTTATACCCATATTTTATACTTATTTTTGATGATATTGCACTTTAAAGATATTTTGATGTTTTCTTACAGGTTGTTGATTTTTATGGCTTAAAATAAAAAAGGAAGCAAAAATGATGAAATTTGGAGTCAAGATGAAGTTTTTGAGGAAATACTCAGCGCCGACAGTGCATAACAACTGCAAGCTGGAGAATTTTTACTCAGCGCCAACGGCGCAAGCCGATGCCGCCAAAGGCGATTCAAACCCCATTTCTAGAAGGTTCGATGTATTTGGACAATTTTTTAAGAGTTTTTGGAGGCACCTCTTGGAGAACCGACCTTTGGCTTTATTTGGGGCCGAATTTCATTAGAAAAAGGGTTCCTCTACGTTCATTTTTTGCTCCACAACGTTCCACCATGCCACATTTTCATAATCCATCTTCATTCCACCACAATATTGGAGTCAATTAGTGATTTTGCTTTCATAGTTTAGAGTTTTTATGGTGAGATTAGTGTGAAACTTTTTGTAAGAGTGTTGGAGAATGAGAAAAGTGAGAGAGTTCTTCCTGCATTTCTAAGGAAATGCTACAAATGATTTGCTTTGAGAAAAATTTTCATATAAGTTTGTTTGTTTATTTAGTGTTGTATGAACTTTCTTTTATATATGAAATTTGTGTTTTGTCATATCTTTCTCATGAAGTCTGAGTAGTTCCCTCTATCTTTCCCCCTACTCTGAGATATGGTGAAAATAAGAGATAAAATGAATGTGCCATAATTTTAATATAAAATAAATTGTGATGATTTTTCAACTCTGAACTTAATTTACTTTTCAATCTGGCCAATTGATTTGTCAAAATACGTTGTGAAACATATGATCCAGGAAATGGAGTATGAGTTCTACAATAGAGTGAGGGTCACATTCAAATAAATAAGGAAATATTCTTTGTTGGGTGTAGAATTGGAGAATCTTTAGGGTGACAGACTAAAATCCCCAATTTGGTCTTAGTGTTTATGAGAGTTAGCCTTCAGGTGAAAGGAGCTCTGGAGTGGGAGCCGGTATCCTCCTAGCCTAGCCATGGATTTAGGGACTAAACCTAGTGAGCTCTAAAGTGGGAGCTGGTATCCTCCTAGCCTAGCCACGGATTTAGGGACTAAACCTACGATTAACCAATAATTTTCTATGCACTGTATCATGGTAGAAAATTAAAATTGCTCATATTTGGCACAATACATATTATAAACATTTATCTAATGTCATTTCACCAGAATTTCATTGTAGTGCGAAGGATGTTTTTTCACATAAAAAATTTTCATTACATAAACATAGTTAGTATATTAGTAGTTATTATTCAAAATTTGTATTTCTGTTTGTTAATAGTTTAGTATTTAGTTTGGTTAATATCTTAACATTTGAAATTAGTGACAGTGATTTCGTTTGATTTTCTGTAAATTTCCTTTTAAAATTTATCATTATTATTCTCTGTGGGATCGATATTTGGGGCTAAAATAGAAAGTTCATTATTACTTGATAATTATACGTATAATTACGTAAAATATCGTTATTAATTGCCTATAATTATATATATTTTACACAACTTACTTTTTATATAAGGATCAAGTTTTTTGCGTTGTAGTGGTGTCAACTTCATAAATCCTTATATATCAAAATCGGGATCATTAACCAAAGGAAAATATGTAGAGATTTTCATACCTATTTTACACTGATTTTGATGATATTGCACTTTAAAGAAGGGTATTTTTATGTTTTGTTGCAGGAACGATGAATTAGGGTCATTGGAGCAAAAAGATGCAAAAAAGAGTGAATTTTGTTTTGTTGTAGGAATGATGAATTAGGGTCATTGGAGCAAAAATATACAAAAAGGAGCAAATTATTTTGTTGCATGAATGATGAATTAAGGTCAATAGAGCAAAAAGATGCAAAAAGGAGCGAATTTTCATACATATTTATACTGTTTTTGATGATATTGCACTTTAAAGAAAGGTATTTTTGATGTTTATCTATTTTATACTATTTTTAATGATATTACACTTTAAAGAAAGGTATTTTTGATGTTTTGTTGTAGGATTGATGAATTAGGGTTATTGGGCAAAAAGATGCAAAAAGGAGAGAATTTGGAGCAAAAAGGAGGTATAATGAATTATGGTCATTGGAGCAAAAAAAATAAAAACAGTGCAATTTGGAGCAAAAACGAGTAAGAAATTAAATTTTGCTATGTCACCTTTCGATAAGTCTTTCGATGTTTAATCTCTTTTACACTTCTTACATATTTTTGAATGTGATTATACTTTAAAGAAAGGTAGTTTTCATGCTTATTTTGTAGGGCTATCTGTTAGGAACACAACGCAACTGAAATGGGTCGAAACGGAGCTAAAACGGGGCCAAACTTAGCGAAACGGTGGAGCTCCGCAGTTTGCTCGCCGACGGCGAGATTTACCCGAGAAGACCGAAAAATGACAGAAAAGCTCGCCGACAGCGCCCTCGAGCCTACCGACGGCGCCCAGGACGACTATGGACCGACTTTTGGCGATTATGAACCGAAATTCAATGTATTTGGACGCTTTTTGAAAGGATTCTTGTGGCAACTCTTGAAACTTCATCTCTACACTTTAAAAGAACGAATTAAGGTTAGAAAAAGTGGTTTTCTGTGAGAGGAATGATAGGAGAAGTGTGGAGAAAGTTTAGAGTTTTTACAATAGGAGTATAAATGTAGATTCTACCCTTTTGGAAAGATTGGAGATGAGATTTTGAGAGAATTTGTAAGGAGATGTTCTAGCATTGCATGGATAGGCGGGAGACTTTGTTTAGATTTCTACCCTTTTGGAGAGATTGGAGAGGAGATTTTGAGAGAATTTGTAAGAAGATGTTCTAGCATTGCATGGATCGGCGGGAGACTTTGTGGAGAGATTTTCTTCTTTCTTTAAAGGGAAAAGGCTAAGTATGTGTTCTTCATTATCTTATGGGTTTTGTCAAACACTTATCTAGTGGATTTGATTTGGTTAAATGAAGTTTTCGTTGTGTTTTCTTCATGCTTTGTGATGGGCTTCTCTTACTCTCTTCTTGTTTGGAAATAATGGCATGAGAAGATTATGCCGTTGTTTTCATTTTACTTTTCTTTTGTAATGAGTAGAATTCATGTTTAGGATTTTGTGATGCATATTAGAAGCGGATTTAACTATTAATGTGATGGTTTTTACTTGCACTTTATTTACATTACAATAAAGGCCTGTTGTAGTGTTAAACGTTGTAATTGCATTAAAACCCGAGAGGGCTTGTAATTCTCAACAAAGTAGAACCACATTCAGATTCCATGGTTATTTAAGTTCATGGGAGTTGAATGCAAATAAATAGGGAAATATACTTTGATGGGCGTAGAATTGGAGATTTTAGGGTGACAAACTAAAATCCCAAATTCGGTCATATTGTTTGAGTACTGAAGTGGAGATGTTAGCCCTTAGGTGAGGGGAACGTGGGAGCTCCGAAGTGAGAGCCGGTATCCTCTCAGCCTAGCCACGGATTCAGTAAACAAGCATAAGATTAGTCAATGTTCTTTATGCCTAGACCAAAGGGTAAAGAATAGGATTGCTCCAATTTGGTACATACAATATTTAATGCATCTCATTTTTTTACATTATCCAATTCATTACATAAGAATAGTTGTTTTTAATATCTCAAAATTCTCCAAACCAATTCATCCAAAAAGGGTTATCTTTAGAATTAAGTTTTTAATATCTCAAAATTCTCCAAACCAATTATCCAAAAAAGGGTTATTTTTAGAATTAATATATCTCAAAATTCTCCAAACCAATTCATCCAAAAAGGATTATCTTTAGAATTAATATTTGCATTAGTTATAGTTACTATCTTTACATTTAACACTTGCATTTAGGAGTAGTTGCTAGATAAAACTTTATATCAAAATTCTCCAAACCAATTCATCCAAAAAGGGTTATCTTTAGAATTAATATTTGCATTTAGGTTACTATCTTTACATTTAACACTTGCATTTAGGAGTTGTTGCTAGATAAAACATCATTTTAAAACACTTGCATTTAGGAATAGTTGCTAGATAAACATCCTTTTAATCGACATTCCAAACTAAGGATTAATTGTAGTAGACTAGAATTTGACTGAGGACCTCTTACGTCGCTTTCATGTGGGATCGATAAATGGGACTCCACTAGAGCCCTGTATTACTTGAGTGATACGTATACTTGCGTTTGAAATTGTGACTTTACAAAATCATTATAAATATATAAATATGGGTTCATAAATTCTTGCATATTAAAAGTTGCATCAAGTTTTTGGCGTCATTGCCGATGGTTTCAATCTTCTAGTAGTGGTGTCAAATTCTTGTATTTTTAGGTATATAAAAAGTCACAGTCAATCATCTATCACAATGAAATCAACAAGAAATATAAATTGATCCACTTTCACTAGGACATCTTCTATAACTCCTTTAAGGTATGTTATCGAACGATCTGTTAACTGTAGAGTTACATTAGTAGGGGTTACTTTTCCTAATCTCAATCTTTCGAATATTGATAATGACATAAGGTTAATGCTTGCACCTAAATCACATAAAGTTTTCCCATAAAATTTATCTCTTATTGCACATAGAATTGTAAAGCTATCAGGATTTTTAAGCTTTTCGGGAAGCTTTTTCTGAATTATAGCGTTGCACTCTTCACTAAGTGCAATAGTCTCATTATTTTTAAATTCAGAAACTTTACATAGCTTGGCATTTGTTCTAAGGCTTCAGCAAATGGAATATTAATTGTAAGCTTCTTAAATATTTCCAGAAAATTTGAAAATTGCTTATCCAACTTCTGCTGACGAAGTCTCTGAGGAAATGGAGGTGGTGGTTTTTCCAAATCAATTTTTAGTGGAGAAATAGGTCTCTCAGAATCTTTTGNTGATCTAAGCGATCGAACTAATTCATTATAAAAAATTTGAATTATTAACCAATCTGGCATAACATGGTGTTGACACTTTCTTAAAAGTTCTTTAAATCTTTCCCATGCTTCATAAATAGATTCCCCTTCAAACTGATTAAAATATGTATATCAGTTCTAAGCTTCGCAGTTTTTTATAGTGAAAAATATTTAGCAAAAAATTTTTGTGTTAAATCACCCCAAGTTCTGATAGATCCAAGTGATAACGAATTCAACCACATCTTAGCTTTATCCCTCAGTGAGAAAGGAAATAACCTACGTCTTATGACATTATCTGATACACCATTGTATTTAAATGTAGCGCACAATTCCATAAAATTGATAAGATGTAAATTTGGATCTTTAGTTGGTGATCCCCCAGACTGATTATTTGATATCATTTAGATAATAGCAGGTTTAAGCTCAAATGAATTAACCACTACAGTAGGTTTTGAATACTACAATGAAGTTCATCTATAATAGGGTTGGCATAATCTCTTAAAGGTCTAAACTCTTGATGAATTTCAGCATTTTGATCATTTTTATTTGTCATTTCTGCAATTTTTTTGGATTTTTCAAGATTTTTATTTTTTTGTTTTTCTGATTTTTATAACAGTTCTCTCTAATTCAGAATCGTAGGGCACTAGTCCTTCAGAACTTGAACTACGCATACACTAACATAAAATAAAATAAATCTAAACACACACAAAATAAAATATAATAACTTAAAGTTTAAATAAGACTTTCTAAAAATAGAAGTTTGTTTTTAAATCAATAGATTATTTACAATTTTCACTTCACTTCCCCGGCAACGACACCAAAAACTTGATCCCGAAATTGTTTATATGCAACAGTATAACAATAATTCTCATTATATTTTTCACTTATATTTATGAAACAAAATAAAAAAACTTGATCTTGAAGAAAAATAAGAATTTAACTTTTAATTTATATATATTGGGATACTACCAAGTATATATATCGTTATCAAGTAATATATGACTTTTTGATTAAGACCTGAATATCGAACTCATAGAGAAGATATGCAATATGCACTTTTTGAAAAACTTTCTATTTTTAAAATTCAATTATTTAAACTAAAGACGTTTTCGCAGTAAAGAAAGTTTAAATATTTTTGGTAATTTTAATATTTTTGACAAAAACAGAACAAACTTAAAAAGATAACTTGAGTTTATGTAAAAGAAAATCACTAAATATGAAAATATATTTCTCTTTATCATGAATCTGTAATAAGAATAGGAATCTTGTTGTGAAAGTATGCATATTGTGTTGTGTCAAATAGGAGCAATAATATTCTTTACACATACTAGAGATGCTATAAAGAACATTGACTAATTTAAAATTTGAACAGTTATGAAGACCGGCTAGGCAGGGAAGATACTAGTTCTTACTCTAGAGTTCTCGCGATTCCTTCTACCTGGAGGCTTACATCTCGTATCAAAACCTAAAACAATAAACCAAGTTGGGGGCTTTAACCTGTCATTTTAAAGTATCAAAACCTAAAACAATAAACCAAGTTGGGGGCTTTAACCTATCACTTTAAAGTCCTCTAACTCTAACACTTTAATGAATATTTCTCAATTTATTTGCACTCAATCATATGAACTACATTCTCATTCATACAATGTCATGTGATTCTTTCCAATTGTTGATTGAGACAATACTAGCCCGATTCTTACATGTTCTCACAATAAATTTTAACATCTGGATTGACCAAATCAACAAGTAAATGAAGTACATGGATTTAAATCATCACAACTTCTTCCAATATTAAAGATCAATGCTCTCCACAGCTTCCATCCAACACTTAATTACTTATCATTTTAAGAAGAAAGATAAAGAAAACTACTCAGAANGAGCAGATTCATCCATTCTTCCACCATCAATGATTTCATCTGCTGCACGTAGCTTAACTCTTTCTCCATTATCGCTTCTGCCTCCGTCAAATACTTCATCTTGTACTGCAGTTTCTTCAACTATCAAACCCAATAAAATTATATTTTACTTGCATGATTCTTCAAATTCAATATATATATATATATATATATATATCCTTTTTTTTAATTACTGTATTCATTGGAAGTCTCCCTTTCACATTATTATATGATGAACATTTTTTTCTTGCAGATTGCATGTAAATCATGATATTTTGTTGTAGGTTTCGCAGCAAACATCATTGGCCTTGTATCGATGCAAATCAAAATCAAGTGATTTAATATTTTTAAAATAGAGAGATTCACATACATATCTATGCAGATTACACTCAATTCTTATGTATTTATCATATCTAACACCTAACTTTAATTTTTTTACATATATACCGACTTACCTATGCATGAAAAGGCATATTTCACATTTTAAAAGTCAGTAATGTTATTTTTTATGTGATATGAAAAACTGAATGGTATAAATGTAAAAGGTAAAATTTAGGTGTTATATATGATAAAAAATGGATGTTATGTATGTAAATGCCCCAAAAATATAATAGAAATATCACTGTCAGTATTTGAATCCCATCTTAAGGAGAATTGAATTAGAATATCCCGACCAATTTTTTTCACTTGAGAAAATAAGATCCCTATGACCAATTTAGAAAACACCCAAACTAATGATAGAAACATACCTGCGCTTGAATTATGGATGCCATAAGTAGTTCCATCTCCCTCTCCTCTTGATCGGCTCCAAGCTTTGCTCTAGCAGCCGCTGCAGCCATAGATGTTGCAATGGCTGCTCTGACTTGAAAGGTTCTCGCACCAAAGCTCTTTTCGGGGACACAAGCTTAAGAGATAATAGAGACAGAAATAATAATAATAAAAAAAGTTAGTTATGATATATAAATACATAAATATTTGGAACTCCTATGTATTTACATATCTAACACCAAAATTTTGTTTTTATTATACAACCCCAATCTTTCATATCACATCCAAAAACAACCATTTTAACTTTTAAAATATGATACAATTTTTCATGCAAAGGTAAGGCGGTATGGATGTAAAAATTAAAGTTTATGTGTTAGACATGTAAATAAATAGGAATTGAGTGGCATATATGCATATCTTCCAAAATATAATTTATAATCAACTAGATTATAGCATGGAGCACTTAAAATAAAATACGCTACAAATCTACTTGTATTAAATGATAGCATGAACTCAAATAGCAATTACATACTTTCACATCATTACCAGAAAATAAATAAATAAATAAATAAAAAGATTGATTGCAAGTTAAGCGAAACACCAACTAAACAAAGTTCAAATTTGAACAGAAGAAGAAAGAACACAAGTTGACTTGGACAATATCAACAATTGGTTGGGAGCTAATCTATCTCATGGCTGCTTTGACATCCAAAAATCCATCCAAGCACAAATAAAAGAAAATTTCAAGCTTCTGGAGTTCTCAGGCATCTAAAATCAAATCACAAAAAAGAGATTCTCCATTAAACAAAAAAAAAAAAATTAAGAAAATACATGAAAACATATAAAACAAAGGTTATGTTGATGCTGCTTATGTGACATCACCAATATATGAAAGATCAACTTTAGGATATTTCAAGCTATTGGGAGAAATTTGCTAACATGGAGAAGCAAGAAACAGTTTGTTGTCTCAAGATCAAGTGATAGATCTAAATTCAAAAAAATTTCTCAAGATATCTAAACTCCTATTGATTAAAATTAAACAATAAGATTCAAAAATTAAATTAAAATGATCTATAGGATATAATATGATAAAAAGCCTCGCATCAACTTTGCTCACAATCTAATACAACATGATCAAACAGAATGTAAAAATTAATAGGCTTTTCATAAAAGAGAAATTACAAAGTTAACTTGTATTCCATATTTACCAAGAAATCTTACAACCCTGAATTCAAAAATTATCTTAAGCAATTTTAAAATATTAAATCTCTACCGACTAGTTTCAAGGGGAGTAATGAAAGTACTAAGATTGCTTAGTGAGAACTGAAAGGAGACACGAATTTATATGCTAAATAAGGGAAAACATGTCCCATGAATTCATATGCTTAACATAAAAAATTTAGGATAATAATTTTAATTCTTAAATTCATTATAATAATAATTTTCAAGTATTTGCTAGGTTGTTTTGCATATAAATACCCATTAGGGGAATGAATAAATCAGCTTTTCAGCCACCTCTTTCTAAGGATAGCATAAGAATGGGTTTCTTCAACAAAGACAAGTAACGCACTGAAAGTATTGTTGCAGACCAAAAATAATAGACGGATTATAAATTTTTAAGTCTCTTGCTGTTCAATTATGCCTTAATGGGTAGATTGATCTAGAAAATATTAGACAGTAAATGATGGTCGTTGGCTATCATTCAAGATGAATACTGCATATCATGCCCATATTGGATTGCTTGAAATCAAATAATCGTTGACTACAGTTTTTGGTTGAATTCTTCTTAATAGAACACCCCCTTTATAAATGTCCTTTTTATATGCATGCTCAAGCTAAATATGTATGATATGAAATATTCATGAAGGATAATGGCATTCACCTTTTCTATCTTTGTAAGTGATCTTTTAATATTTGGGCAAATATTCATATTTTTATTATTACTGTTGCACCGGATAGCATGATGGATTAATTTTTTAATATTTTTGAGGAGCAAATATATTAATTCTCAAGTTAAAAACCGCCAGTTATGTATCATCTTTGATGTAATCAAGATCATTTGAATTGTCAGAACTAATAAAGCTATTAACGATATTTATTGGAATGATAAATCTCTATAGTTTGATATCCTCTCTCGGTAATTCTTCTGGGCAGTTCATGGTAATTAAAACTGACTAAGAGATCAAGACACATGTAGAGACCATAGGCATGAAAGATAGCTTGGCAGGTTCAGCCAGGACTTGCTCATAGACTAGTTCCTTTCCTATTAATAAGGGTACGGTATTTACCCATCTTTCTCATAAATAAAATAAATAACATCATAGGTAGTGAAAAATATGATATTACCCATTTTTTAATAGACTAATCTAGTAATATTAGCATAGTGAAACAAACATAATGATTCTTATTCACAGGAAGACAAGAAAATATATCGTTACTAAAGTCCCAATAAACTCAAAAAAAAAAAGAGTATAGATTCATCAATTGCTACCTGCTTGTTTATTTCCCTTGGCATCCCCATCTTCAACCTTGATATCACTGAAAAAAAATTACAGAAAAAGGTGAACAGCACAGCTGGAATACTTTTTATTGGAAATATCAGTTAAAAGAAATAACTAATAATTAGTATATAAATATACCAACCTCTTGAATTCATTTTTAAAAGGAGATGAAACAGGTATAGAAAATTTATCTCGATTAGTTTCGAACGCCAACCTAGCAGATGGATTCTCTTGGCACAACGCCCTGATAGCAGCATCCACTGCAACAGCAGCAACATATGGGCCGCAAACTGTAGACAAGGATGCTACCTAACATAGAAAAGGTATGATAAGAAGGAAAATAAATCAATAAACGTGAGCCAGAAAACATGAACTATGACAAAACAAATCATACCTGTTTCATAAATGTGTCTGGAGTATCAGTGAACGGTGGAAAGCATCTTCTCTTCAAAGGATGGCCCTGGCAAGAAATCACTGCACCCTCTGTCTCAACAGGTTTGTCACCATTTGCTTCTGTCAACACTGGGGGATTGTCATTTAAAACCTGCAAGCTAGACTTGTACTCCTCTAATGGTGTTATTAAGTTTTTACTGCTAGATTTTGCGCTGATAGTTCCTAACATATGCTCGCCAAAAGGCAGATGTATAAGCCTAGAAATACAATCAAATTTATTCTTAGTTCGAACATGTTGAGCAATAAGATCCCAGTCATCTCCATGCTTCAAAACAGCTTCAAGAAGAAGCAGAGTCTCTGTGTCAGTCCACACTGGAGATAATTGATCTTTTACATCGGCATGGTCATTTGAGGGTGTCAAATGTACATCAGTTTTTCCATTCATTGTTTCATTAGTCCGGCATTTTGAGCACATTGCAATACCGCCCTGGTAATAGCACAGACTAAACAAAATAACTTTTCCATGTGTATGATCAACGTCAAAAATCAACAACAAATTAAAACAAGAATAAATCAACTCAAACACATATTAATAGGAAAAGTAAACTTGATAGTAGAAATGTTTTCATTCTAAATTCCACATATATTTACGGTAACAGATCAGGTAATTGTATTCCTCAATTTTTCTATGGGGTTTGGTTGTATGCAAGGGAAAAATAGGTTTATAATAAAAAATAAATAAAAGTAACTGCAATATTATTGATACCTGACTTAACCCAAACAAAAATAATATTATTGCTGAAATCAACTAAAGGTTACAGCCAAAGGACTCAAGAATAAAGACTAAAAAAAAAAACACAACACGGACTTAAACTATGGCTCAGGTCGAGGATGCTGGATGTAAAGGGTATGGATGGCTGAAGAACTGCAGTCTGCAGGGCAGCAAGTTGGGGATTGGGGAACTGGATTGAAGAGGCAGCTGGAGGACGGCTGGCTACTAGATAGCAGCAGGGGAGGGATGAAAGGTTGACGGTGAGAATCTAATAGGGAAGGGTGAGGCTCGTCCGTTGGAACTGCCACAGAGCAGTTAGCCTGTGGGTGACGGATGGAGAAATTGTGGTTGAAGGGAAACCACCCAGCAGGTTAAAGGACAGTTGTAAATAGGAGGGATGGCGGCAACAAAAAAGAGGTTGCGGGAGGAGAAAGCGAATCACCACCTCGGAGAGAAATACAACCGGAAGACCACTCGTCCTCGGATAAAGTCCGAGGGAAAACAGAAGACTTTGGCTGCTGTCATGATTAAAAACACAGCAAAAGTGAAAAAATAAAATACAAAAATCAATTATATAAGCCCTAGATAGTTAAGGGAGGGGCCCCACTCCAATTGGTTGATGGTTCACTGGCTTGGAGGGTTGGCCAGCCCATCAGAATGCTGGATCGGAGCGGGACATGACTCACGCGTCCGCTGCTTGGCGTTTCCGAGCCCGCTAAGATGACAACCGCGGCAGTCTCCCCAGTTTGGGGGAATTTTGATCTCATCCGTCAAAGCTTCTGTCTCCTCATAGTAGTCAGATCGACCTAGTTGAAGGTAACAAGAATGCTACAAGCTCCCGACACGTCAATTTTGTCGGCGTTGTCATCCCAAAGCACATTCATCCACTTTTGGTACAACTTGAGCTGGAGCACTATATCGTCATAGATTCCAACAAGTCAAATCCTGAGCAAATAAATTTATAATATTCATCTCTCACTCCTCGTACTCAACTGCATTTACGCAATAAACAAGCATGTCAACAAGAATCAACTCTGGAATGACATCAATGGAAGATTGGGCCACACTGAAGCATAACCACTTAAAAATGTATCTTTTAATTCTTGGAAAGATAATTGATCCTGTTGTAGAATGTTCTTGTCCCCAAATATCCTAAGGCGATTTCCAACGCAATGGTTCATCCATCATGTCTGATCATTTGTCGGTGGGTATACTATTAAACTGATTCTAATACCCAAATGACTTCATATAGACTTCTAAAAGTAGCGCAGAAGAGTCTCATCTTTGACATGTTGTAACTCCCTCAGTAGGGGCAACTCAAGAAGTAGACTATATATCTCTTATCTAAGATTTTTATGTATCTGGTGTCGGATCCTTGAACTTAAGACCGGCTTGCCACCAATGTTAGTTCCGTTGGAGTGTCTCCCATGGGCTAAACTTGAATTACGTGTTTTCTCCCTCATAAGTTGGAATCTGGTGCTCTTCCTTTGCGTCCTCATATTCTACTATGTCATTGTCTATTTTTTCAACTGTTTCCTGATCAGTGAAAGAAATTATTCTCTTTGTTGGGCAATCTAATTCAATATGCTCAAATTTGTGGCACTTGAATTACTTCCTAACAGTAGCAAATTTGAGAATGCAGATTGGTTCCACCTATTCTCCACTTTGAACTAGTGCTTCTCAAGTGAGGTCAACTTGGATATTCCATTGTGTGCGCTCGAGTTGAATCCACTCGTAGGACAAAACCAAATTTCATAACCGGGGGCTTTGTGCACTAATGACCATGGGACATTACAAGCAACTTCCATCAAGCAAATTATGTGAATTCTGAAGGCAATTCCAGAAATTTATGAGGCATGTTGTTATATTTGTTATCCATGAAGTTGTTAGAAGACCCCACCCGTAAGTTATTTATAATGATGACCCCTGATTGCAGGGTCAATTATTTACGTTATTTTTATGATAGCAAGGACGGTTGAATTCCTTCATTTCTCGTTGGACTATTTGTATTCGTTTTCCATAAGGTTTATTTGGCTTCTGTCTTGGATGTTACTTCTTTTTCTTTAGGACACTATTACTGCTCCTTTGGATGTTTGTTTTTTTATCACACATTTTGTTATTTGCCTTTCCAAGTTCATTTGTGATTGTGTTTTAATAGAGAATGTTGTGAAACTATTTGATTCAGTGATTCTTACGTGTTACCTAAATAGAGCACTTACTTAAAATGGATCACAAAGTGAGAGACGCAGAAGAAGAATTGCAGCTGCGGTGTGTTTGATGTATGAGTGCAACTCATACGTAGAATGGTCTTTTTGTATGACATTATCTTACATTGGTGATAAATGAGTTGGTGAGTTGCTTATAGGTAGGGGTGTAAACGAACCGAACACGAACAAACAGAGCTCGTGTTCGTGTTCGGTTTGATTTGTTTGAAACATGTTTGAAATGTTCGAATTGTTCGAATTAATTGAATTGTTTGAAATCTCACAAATTTATTTGTATTGTTTGAATTGTTTGAAATCTTTCAAAAGTTTAAACCTATATGAAATTAATGCTTAAAATTGTATGAATCACAACACAAATGCAAAATAGTCGAAGCATAGCTCATAATAAAACAATAATATCATATCTCATCCATAAAAAATTCAGATCCACAACTAATATGCAAGATTTCACTCTAAAAAAACTAGGCTTCACTTAAAGAAACTAAATAGATTTAAAAGAAATATAAGAAAATTTAAACTAAGAGACGAATCTGAAGATAAACACGAAATTATAAAATTTAATATAAGCTAAGAGGTAAACCTGAATATCATATTATAATTTATAGGATTTAATTTTTAAAAATATGATAACTTTTTAGAGTATAAAATTATTTTTAAAATATGAAATTATAATATTTTATATTTCAAACAATAACGATTCAAACACGATCGAACAAATGACTTTCCTGTTTGGTTCGTTTATAAACTAAACGAAAAAAAATTATTTGTGTTCGTCTCGTTTGCTTATCGAACGAATCGAACACAAACTCTCCGACGAGCCAAACACGAACTCTCCGACGAACAACGAGCTTTTTTGATAGTCCTACTTATAGGACACCGAACAAGATTCAACATGTTTCGTATGTCACAGTCCGTATTTATTAATCTCCTACAAGAATCATGGACTTCAAAGCTCCTCCATAATGACTTCCAAAGAATTTTTAGCAATAACTATCTATATTTTATCACAAAATGAATTTATGAGAATAACAATTGAGTGATTTCAGCACTCATCAAAGACAATCAGTAAATACTTTTCAGTTGAGTTGAATGCCCTTGTTAGTTTATCATCCAAAATTATCTAGCCAGATGAGCCAATATTTGAGAGGATGCCCATAGAGATTGCATATGACAGGCGTAATATGTTGGCATCCTATTCCGAAGCAACTGCAAATTGTGGTGGCCACAATGACTCTCCACAACTATATTCGACGACAACCTTCATGCAATGTTGTTTTACAGACAGGAGTTAAATTACCTAAGAGTTACACCCAGAATGTCGAAGATGCTGGGGAAATGATTGAATTGAGAGAGTAGATTATAGACGCCATCGTTGGTTAATGAATAAACCAATTGTATTGTTTTTCTTTTTGCTACTTTATTTACGACGGGTGATGAAAGATTTTATCATTTATTATATTGATCTTTTGTCTAATCATCTATATCTTGAATCTAAATTTTATTTCTCACTCTTTTGCATGTATTACCTCCCACCTGAATGGTCGAGGAGGCAATCGTGGATATAACATGTTAAATAAATATTTATTGCATGTCTATTTTTTATTTTTTGGAGGTCAGTGATGACCGATATATCGTTATTGGTTCGTTTCACATGTGAAATCCCAATGAAAACAACCAATTTCCTCTCATTTTTTCAATATTAAGATTTTTTAGGCTCTTCTGAATGTCTTTTTTTGTGATATGCATATGTGACACATACGAGCTCAACATTACGTGTTTTGAAAGCAATCAGATACAATTTTTTATAAGGTCTGTTGTCTTTTTGTAGCGACAAATTCAATTAATTTCTGCTATGGTCTCTAAGACTTGAGGGTTTAGTAAAACTTGCATTGGTTAATTATAATATTTTTTTCGCTCGTATTGCTAAGAATTTGTGCTCTGTTGTTTTAAACCTTCAGAAAAAATGAACTCTGGTACCTCCAGTGCATTGCACTGCCACTGTGGGCTATCATACTCCTTGTTTACTTCGTGACAACCACATAACTTTGAGAGACAATTTTATAGATGTCCGAGAAGACAAGAAAGTTGTGACTTCTTTAGGTGAGAAGATGAGTTTGAGGAATCGAAAACTGATAATGATTGGGTGTGGCGAATTTCATTGGAGGACGAATTATCTTGTGACACAAGCCAAGTGCATTTTAAAAACAATGTTATCATACTATTAATTTTTATTTTAATAATCTTTTTATTTTGATTGTCATGTTACAGTTATGTGAGGTGCCTACTTTGATTTTGTAATGTTCAAATTTGATGTTTGCTTTCAAGTATGAAATGCGCTTAGTATGAAAATTTATGCTATAAACATCATTATAATACGATGGTAGAAATGTCATTTCTTCAGAAACAGCTACAACAAATCTGTTTCAAAATTGCAAAAAACAAACATACTACACCTGCGTAGTAGCTTTTTAATAAGTTGCAACTGTCCTAAACAGACCCTTAGAGAACCTTTAGTGAATCTATGAATTTTAATCAATAATTCCCTCCAAAACATCCATAGAATACCCAAATGTAATAAATATCTTAAATAATGAAGACAATACCCCAATAGCTTAGAAAAATTGATATGGATGGTGGGTCAACCAAAACTGACCAGCCTAATAATGATGGACCTATTAATGTAAACAATCATGTGATGTGAGATTTGTCTAAGTAGAGCCTACAAATCAACATTGAATGTGAGATAATTCTCTCTCTTGGATCTTAAGAGTTTCATTATCTTAAGTAACTTTCAAACCCTTCTTTCCTTAGAATTGGTTGTGTTTGCTTTTGTTGGCATGAATATAAAGTTTGGAGTTGGAAGCTTTCTTCCATCAAAACTGAAGTAAGAAAGTTTTAGTTTAGCTTGCCAATTGGCTCCACTCCTTAGTTTAATGCACCCATTAAAGTCAATCTCAATTTTTGTTCTTTATTTTCATTTTCCAATTGAAGTGTGGAAATATTTAGGAGATTTGGGAGTTTCTTTGCTTACCAAATTTTGTAATATTATTTTAAAAACTAAAAAGATGCCTAAGGAGTGGAGGAAGAGTATGTTGGTCCCTATTTTTAAAATAAAGGAGATGCACAAGAGTGTGCAAATTATAGAGAAATTAAGTTGATGTGTCATACTTTGAAATTAAGGGAGAGGGTAATTGAACATAGGTCAAGATGTATTACAAAGATTTCTCATAATCAATTTGGTTTTATGTTGGGCAGGTATACCGTGGAAACTATACATTTATTGAGAGGTTTGGTGGAGAAGTTCAGAGATAATAAGGAGGATCTACATTTGATTTTTATTGATTTAGAAAAAGCTTGCTAAGGTTCCAAGAGATATCCTTTGGAGAGTTCTCGAGAAGAAATGTGTTGATATGACTTAGACAAGTTCAGAGATAATAAGGAGAATCTACATTTGATTTTTATTGATTTAGAAAAAGCTTACGATTCAGAGATAATAAAAGAGATAATAAGGAGAATCTACATTTGATTTTTATTGATTTAGAACTTAAGAGATATCCTTTGGAGAGTTCTCGAGAAGAAATGTGTTGATATGACTTATATTCAAGTCATAGATAATAAGGAGAATCTACATTTGATTTTTATTGATTTAGAAAAAGCTTACGATAAGGTTCGATATAATAAGGAGAATCTACATTTGATTTTTATTGATTTAGAAAAAACTTACGATAAGGTTCCAAGATGTCAGTTGGAGCTTCTTGAGAAGAAAGGTGTTGATATGACTTATATTCAAGTCATTAAAGATATCTATACTAGAGTTGTTACTTGTGTTCAAATTGAAGAAGAATTAACCAAATATTTTCCTATTTTTGTTGGATTACATCAGGGTTCAACTTTAAGCTCACATCTTTTTGCTTTAGTTATGGATGCTCTTACTGGACATTTACAAGAGGATGAACCTTGGTGTATGTTTTTTGCTGATGATATTCTTCTTGTGGATAAGTTGAGAGAAAAAACCCAGGAAAAACTTGAATTATGGAGGTTTAGATTGGAGTTTAAAGGCCTTCATTTGAGTAGAACTAAAACTGAATACATGGAATGTAATTTTAGTAGTCGTAGATCTAGTGATAGAAGTGTAACATTGGGCGATCAAATTATTAAAAGGTGTGAACGATTTAGATATCTCGGGTTTGTTGTTCAAAGCGATGGCGGAGATGTTAATAGTAGAATTCAAGTTGGTTGGTTGAAATGGAGGAATGCTTCTGGTCTTTTGTGTGATAAAAAAATACCGCTTAGATTGAAAGGAAAATTTTATAGGAGGGTTGTGAGATATGCAATGCTATATGGTGTTGAATGTTGGCCTTTAAAAGAGAAGCATATTACTAAGTTAAGTGTTGCCAAGATGAGAATGATTAGGTGGATNAACCCCAGGCCATCAGCGAGGTTTTAGTCCGAGAGGACCAAGGGAAGCAGTTCTTGGACTACTATGTTAGTTGAGTCCTCAGAGGAGTTGAGCTAGGATATCTAAATATGGAAAAATTAATATTCTCTCGTCATTTCTATTTGCATGCATTGCTTTACTTCTAAATGTATTCGGTCAAGTTCAGTGATGCATGAAAAGTTGTGGTGAAGCAAGTCAGTCAAATCACACAAATATGTGTCAAGTAATAATGCGGTTAAGGAGTATCGCGTATTGATGTCATGAGAAAAGTGTTAAGAATTATTTTGGATGATGAATCTCTAGTTTAATACACTTCTATATTTAGTTTAACGTGATCACAAATAAAAGATGGTTTTCTAAAATCCTATTCAAGAGCAAAAAATAAAAGATATTGATGCTAAAAAATACAAAAAAATTTGTAGTAGAGAAATCTTACGGTTTTTCAAGGTATATGAGCTCGCGCCTCTGTGATTTAAGTAGTGTGAAAGTTCGTGGTTTCCCTATACTTTCCCCTACATGATGTTTATCAACAGGGATAGAATTCCTCCTTATGTTTATGTTTAGGTCAAAATAAAGTTAGCATCCATAAAATTAAGACTTCCTCAATCCTCATGACATTCAACAGATTTGTTATGATCCCCTTTCTAGGTTGCAAAATCCGGATAAAATATGTCTTGTTACCTGGATTTTGTGGTTAATCATATCGTTTCGCTGTGCAACATGTGGGAGTGATAGAGCTACAGGTTTGGTCATTGAGAAACAGGAACCTAGGGAGACATTGGTGAACTATATTATGCATTGATGAAAATCTCAAAATGAAGTGTGAACCACGAACTGCAATTACAAGAATAGCGTGCAAATGAGATTCTTCTTAAGAGTAACCATCGGTCAGTTGTTTTTCTTTTGCAAGGATTTACGATAAAAACTTTTGAAATTTTATTCATCAAGTCAACCAGTTTATAAGAGGATGCTAGACAACTAACTCTCCTGGAAAAGTTTAACAACTTGAAGCGACATAAAGTATTTGAGAAGAAGTCGGAGATAATATAAGCAGTTGATAAGGGAAAGTAATCAATATAGATACAACCAAAATAGTCCTCTCAACAATAACAAAACTATCGACCATATCAGACAAGAAAATTCAACAACAGTCGTCAAATCAACAACCTTGACTATATCAGTAGCAGACATAGCATCGATACCAGAGAACATATGGTCGAAAATGTATCTCTATAGGGGATTGGTTGAATGCCTATCCTTTCAAGATTGAGGGAGTTGAAAAGATATTTAGAAATTGCTGAAAAAGCTAAAATTTAAGTTACCAGAGCCTAAGAAGGTAGAAGAGGTTGAAATGAATGATCATCTGAGATATTGCCCAAACCATATATTGATAAAGCACACAATTGAGCATTGCTTCAGTTTCAAATAGGGTTAGCAAAAAGGCTGGTTAAGAAATTTTTGTGCTCGATATATAAACATGCTATATATGAACAAAAATTTGTTTGTTCATGTTCGGCTCGCTTTGACTCGAAATAATTATATATATATATAT
>JXCR01133373.1:6715-28488 GCA_002079205.1 Phalaenopsis hybrid cultivar
TTAGGGCCATTTATATAGAGGCAAAAGATAAGGTTTTGGTAGTTTTCCTAACCCTATGCCATATCTTGATGGGTCCTTAGGAGTTTAATTAGGGATGATTTTGTCAAGCAAAACATATTAAGTTTAGTAGATCTTCAAGGTATCCAACAGATCTAGAGAAAGAAGCAGGCTCGTGCTACTTTCTCGCTGCTTGGTGAAAAATCCTGAGTTCTTTTTTAAACTTATTATTTTGCTTAATAATTCATTCTATAAAACACCCTAATGCACAATGAACATTGATGTCTCGATTATCCCTAAGAGTAAGGTAATTATCATCTGTAATTTAATTTTGAAAATTATGTGGGTGGAGACCCTTAAAGAGGCAAGTTGGTGTTATTGGAACATTTAACCAAATTTTGGTTTTAATTGGGCTTATAGTATTTGAAAGATGTTTTAGTTTTAAAAGATGTTTACTTTTTTAATCCTTATTTAAATGAAACTTGATTTAGCCTAAGTCACTACTAAGCCCTTAAGACCNCGCTTCATTTACTTTTCAATCTGGACAATTGAATTGTTAAGATTTGTTGCGAATCATATGATCCAAAAGGGCTATGTATTCTACAACAATAGTGAAAATCACATTCAAATCTCATGGATGGTAAAGTTCATGGGGGTTGAATGCAAATAAGTATGAAAATATATTTTATTGGGTGTAGAATTGAAGATTTTAGAGTGACATACTAAAATCTCAAATTTGGTCCTAGTGCTTGTAAATTAAAGCAAGAGCTAGCCTTCAAGGGAAGGGAAGTGGGAGCTCTGGAGTGACGACCAGTATCCTTCTAGCCTAGCTATTGATTTAGGAGATAAACCTAAGATTAGTCAATGTTCTTTGCAGCATTCAAAAGAGGGTAAGGAATAGGAATGCTCCTATTTGGCACAGCACAATATCCTACTAATCTTTATCTTTCACTCACCACAACATCATTGTAAGGGGGAGGACGTCTTCTCCATATTTGAAACTTGTAACACAAAAACTTAGTTTGGTGTTAGATAACTTGCTTAAAATATTAGTTAGTACTTTAATGAACTTGAATATTTAATTGTCTTTATACTATTAGCTACTTTAACATTTTTCTTGTGCGCATTGTGAATTGGACATTGATTTTCTGCACTATATTTTGCATTTTAAAGTTCTGTTGTATTCCCTGTGAGATCGATAACCAAGACTCCACTTGAGCCCTGTATTACTTGAGCAATACGTATACTTACATTCATAACTGTGACAAAAGAGAAGATATAAAAATTAAATTAGAAACCTAGCATTTAGAAAGTCGCTGCCAACTTTTTGGCACTGTTTGAATATAGTAAAGGTAACAGTAAAATTAGTAGTACTTAAAAAACCATTATTTCTNGGCCTAAATATAAGATGAGGATTTACGTTGCATAAGCAAGAAACCTTGAAGTCCTATGTCTTTGTTGTTTATATCTAAGGAAGGAAGATTGATTTAGTTGAGGAAGACAGGTTTTGCTGTTGAAGATGGTCGTGCTGCCCACCATGCTAGCTCCAAGCTCCCGCGACGAGTTTGAGTTATCTAGTGTGTCAAGTTATAATATCAAATCAGGTAGCCCTATGGTTCACAACGAGTTTGAGTTTTCTAGTGTGTCAAGTTATCAAGTTATAATGTTAAATCAGGTGGCCTTATGATTGAAGTTCTTTAAATTTTATGGGGACATGTTAAAGTTGATTAGAGCGACACCGGTTAGGATCCAATGATTCCCTCGTTCCGGCACCACTATTTTCTATTAGATTCACTTAGTCCAAATGAACTTACTAAATCCAACTTAATGAGTTCCATAATTTTATTTAAACCTTGGGAAGCCTCGTTAGCAACCGTAGGTATTAATGAGTTCCATAATTTCATTTAGACCGTTGGAAGCCTAGTTAGAAACCGTAGGTTACCTCCTCCGAGGAATTCCCGATCATCCGATAGAGATGTCTTAATTTAGTTGTTTGTGTGATGTTTGTGATTAAATTTTGAGTTGTTTTATATTTTGAATGTTGTGGCGGTGAACCGTGGGAAGCCTCGTTAGCAACCGTAGGTTTCCTCCTCCGAGGGATTCCCGATTATCCAATAGAGACGTCTTAATTTAGTTGAAGTTGTAGTTTTTTGAGGAATTCCCGATCATCCGATAGAGACATCTTAATTTAGTTGAAGTTGTAGTTTTGTGTGATGTGTGTGTCCTTGAGTTGTTTTATATTTTGAATGTTGTGGCGGTGCTGTAGGTTACCTCCTCCGAGGGATTCCCGATCATCTGATAGAGACATCTTAATTTAGTTGAAGCCATAGGTTACCTCCTCCGAGGAATTCCCGATCATCCGATAGAGACATCTTAATTTAGTTGAAGTTTTGTTTTGTGATGTTTGTGATTAAATTTTGAGTTGTCTTATATTTTGAATTTTGTGGTGGTGAGTTACCTCCTCCGAGGGATTCCCGATCATCCGATAGAGACATCTTAATTTAGTTGAAGTTGTGTTTTGTGTGATGTTTGTGATTAAATTTTGAGTTGTTTTATATTTTGAATGTTGTGGCGGATTTTGTGTGATGTTTGTGATTAAATTTTGAGTTGTTTTATATTTTGAATGTTGTGGAGGTGATTTTTATCTCAACTGATATTAGTTTTAGTTTTGGTTTTGTTTTTGTGGCTACCCTGATAGTTTTAGTTTTCCATGCAAATTTGTTTAAGCATAAAAGTATAGCATAAAAGTACAAAGTACAAGAAAGACAACGCTGAAAACTGTAAAAGCGTACCTGGCGAGTCTTTTCGTTCCACCACCTGAAATTTAAAATGCATGTTAGGGCCATTTATATAGAGGCAAAAGAAAAGGTTTTGGTAGTTTTCCTAACCCTATGCCATATCTTGATGGGTCCTTAGGAGTTTAATTAGGGATGATTTTGTCAAGCAAAACATATTAAGTTTAGTAGATCTTCAAGGTATCCAACAGATCTAGAGAAAAAAGCAGGTTCGTGCTACTTTCTCGCTGCCTGGTGAAAATTCCTGAGTTCTTTTTTAAACTTATTATGTTGCTTAATAATTCATTCTATAAAACACCCTAATACTCAATGAACATTGATGTCTCGATTATCCCTAAGAGTAAGGTAATTATCATCTGTAATTTAATTTTGAAAATTATGTGGGTGGAGACCCTTAAAGAGGCAAGTTGGTGTTATTGGAACATTTAACCAAATTTTGGTTTTAATTGGGCTTATAGTGTTTGAAAGATGTTTTAATTTTAAATGATGTTTACTTTTTTAATCCTTATTTAAATGATACTTTGTTTAGCTTAAGTCACTACTAAGCCCTTAAGACCTAGGTGAGTGTCAAATCCTTGTTTAAATGAAACTTGATTTAGCCTAAGTCACTACTAAGCCCTTAAGACCTAGGTGAGTGTCTAAAGAGATTAAGCTTTAGGTGGTCATAATTCATGATTTGAATTTTATTTGAAAATCAAAATAAGGGTATTGAATTGATTAATTATTGACTTCAAAAGTCACACCCCTAAGCCCTAGGTTCATTTCCAAATTTTACTAATTTAGAAATCTATTAACTTATCTCTTTAATTAAGANGTTAAAGAGATTAAGCTTTAGGTGGTCATAATTCATGATTTGATATTTATTTGAAAATCAAAATAAGGGTATTAAATTGATTAATTATTGACTTCAAAAGTCATACCTCTAAATCCAGGATCATTTAATTTTAATAAACTTCCAAATCTTAATAATTTAGAAATTTATTACTAAGTTCAGGATCATTTAATTTTAATAAACTTCTAAATTTTAATAATTTAGAAATTTATTAACACTTGGATTTTATTTGAAAATCAAAATAGGGGTATTAAATTGATTAATTATTGGCTTCAAAAGTCATACCCCAGTCCAGGATCGTTTAATTTTAATAAACTTCCAAATTTTAATAATTTAGAAATTTATTAACTTATCCCTAGGTTCATTTCCAAATTTTACTAATTTAGAAATCTATTAACTTATCTCTTTAATTAAGAAAGAGAGGTTGGTTTCTACCAATTAACACCTTGTGTTTCAAACATCAAATAAATTAATTAAGATCAAAGGTTACCCATTTTCCTTCTTGAATTAATCCTAAATGTTAATTAAGGCTAAATTTCTAAAATTACACATTTGACCCTAAGGCTCTAACACTTCATAATTTGTCAAATTCAATTCAAATGACTTTAAAATTTTTATCCTACCTCATTCATAAATCAATTAAGAATTAGAGGAGAAAATGTGATTTTTCAAAATTTATTTTATTTTATATAATTATTTTTATGAAAAAATAGGATTTTTCAAAGAAAATTCCTAACTTGACCAAGGTAAATTCTAATTCCTTGAAAATTTTACTGGAGCTAGGCTTAGACTAGAGAAGTCTTTGGATCAAATTTCATGATTTTTTTGAATTTTATTTGAATTTTAAGAATTATTGTCAGTTCTGGGGTATTTATTAAATATAAAATATTTTAAATGGGGAAAATTAAGTTTTGTATTTTTGAAAACTCTCCCTAAGGTCAGAGAACTCAGAGAAGAAGAGTTTATATTTTCTCAATTTTATTTGATTTATTGGAATTATTTTTAGTGAAAACTAATTTTTAGCCTTTAAAAATTATTTTTAAGTTNATTTATATTTTCTCAATTTTATTTGATTTATTGGAATTATTTTTAGTGAAAATTATTTTTCTAGCCTTTAAAAATTATTTTTAAGTTTTGAAATTCAATTTCTTTATTTAGAAAATCAGGAAAAATATTCTAATTGTTCCTAAGTGATTAGGAATCAATTTAGAACATTTCCATGAGTCTTATTATTTTTGTGATTTTTATGAATTTTTAATTATTTTAAATATTTAAAAATAGGCTAAAAAGGAAGTTTGTTTTAAATATCATTTTATTTTTATAAAATTTCCTTGATCACAGAGAACTCCAAAAACAAGTTTTCATANTAAATATCATTTTATTTTTATAAAATTTCCTTGATCACAGAGAACTCCAAAAACAAGTTTTCATAATTTTTTTTGAGTTATATTTTGATTTTTAAAAAAAAATCATTTAAGTGCCAAAAAAGATATTTAACTTGAAAAATCAAGACTACCAAATGTACTCAAATGCTTTGAAATTTTTTTGGTGAGCTCTTTGGATCTTAGAAAATAGTGGAGATAAAAAATATAGTCATATTGATGTTTATATTTTTCAANAATATTTAACTTGAAAAATCAAGACTACCAAATGTACTCAAATGCTTTGAAATTTTTATGGTGAGCTCTTTGGATCTTAGAAAATAGTGGAGATAAAAAATATAGTCATATTGATGTTTATATTTTTCAAAATTAATTATCTTAGTGATTTTGTGTTTGTGAAAATTAGGTGCATTTTAAATGACTTGATTCATAAAAAAATTTTCCTAAAGGTTCCCTGGTCATCATAAACCTTCCAAAATTCTCTTGGAAATTTCTAGTCAACATGCTAATTTCCATGATTAATTTAAGCAAATAAAGTGCATAAACTTGAAAAAAATAGATCTTTATCTAGAAACTTTATATGACTTTAAAAAAATCAGAGGATGTTTCCCTTGACAGAGGATATAACATGTTAAAACTTCAAGGCATGGTGAATTACCAATATGCATGGAGAATCAAAACATTCAAATCAGTATTTAATTAATTAGAAATAAAATATTCATCAAATGGACTTCAAATTATTTCCACATTGTTCTCCTCTGTTCACTGAGCAAGAGGGTATTTTTTTTTTGATTTTTATACGCCAAGATATGAATTTTTGAAGTTAGGCGTATTTAAATAAATAGGGAAAAATCCATATTAATCTATTTAAACAGCGCGGCGCCATGTAGATCCTTGGCAGCTCCGAACTCTACGCGGTGTGCTCCCATTCGACGCAGCCATCCACCTCAATGCTGACTCGACCCACGGTTTATGTTCCGAAGCGCTGTCGACTTGATCTTTTCTGTCCATCTCATACACGCGCGATCGAACGGCTCCTCGTCATCATCCCCGATAGAGTGATCCCGTGACCATCCACACTAAAACCCTAAGATCTCAGCCTAGACTCAACCNGTTTTGTTCTAAATCAAAATTAAGTTCAAATCATGGATCAATTGGTCTTGGATTTAGTCTTCATTGGTCATATTAAGAGTGAATTTGAGTTTAGAATTGAAATTGGGGAAATTGAGACCAATTGGATAGACATTTGAGGTGATTTGGAGAAAATATGGGCCTGTAAAGGGCAATTTGGGGGTTTTGATCAAGCATGATTAAATTGGCCAAATTAGGTCATGTGATAGTTGAGGAAAATGAAATTGGGAATACTTGGGAGCTTTTTGAAATTTTTGGGATTTTATAAAATTTTTTGAAATTTTGTGCCAAAGAGGGCTATTTTGGTAATTTGGCCAATTTGGGAATTTTGGGTAATTTGGGTGTTTTCAAGGTGTTTGAAATGATTTTTTGAATAAGTTTGTGTATTTTGGCTATATTTGGAGATTTTGGCCAAATTTGGGGTCCCAAGGGTATTTGGGTAGTTTTGGGGAATTTAGGGGCAATAGGGTAGGTTGGGTATCTTAGTAGAGTTGGAGTGCCAACCACGATTAATAAGTCATGGACCAATGGAAACCCCATTTTGGTTCTTCTATGTAGTGGTCTTAGCCAAACCCTAGCCCAGGGCTAATGGGTTTAGGGAACCACCTACAGGAGTCTCCCAAAAGTATCAAGGGACCAGAACCTAGAAGTTATGTGTTTAGGGTAATGAGTGATTGTGAGTACAAGTGTTTGCAAGTAAGTGCGTTAGCCCTAGACCAACACCCAGGGTCAACCCTAAGGTCCAACAGAAGGGTGACTCATCTTGAGTTCCCCCCATAGTGACCCCACCTACTAAGTGCTAGAGGTTATGACCAATATGTGGAACTTCAAGTAAGAGAAGAGTTTGAGATTTCTAATGGTGAGGGTTCCTTGTCTAGTTTTCTAAGAATAGTGAATAAGAAAGTCCTATGGCTAGACCTTAGGCTACTAAATAGGAAAAACTAAACCTCAACCAAAAGTGAGGTCAACTAGCTCCAAACACACAATTCCTAACACTTAACTTAATGCCACTCTTCATTAGAAGGAATGAATTTAGCTAGACCCTAGGCTACTAAAGAGGAAAAACTAAACCTCAACCAAAAATGAGGTCAACAAATTTAGACCTTAGGCTACTAAAAGGGAAAAACTAAACCTCAACCAAAAGTGAGGTCAACAAATGGTCAATAAGTGTGGTGTGCGGGGGAAGCACACCACGTGTATTGGCGTTGACCGACGAGATCAACAGAAACTAATACAAACTCCTAAGTCAACTGACCCGGAAGTATGTGTAGAGTTGTGTGTGTATTTTTTTTTTATTTCTGCCGGGGATACTGGCAGATGCATATTTGATCAAGTCAAGAAATAGGGACTCTCGCTAGGAATTGGAGAGTGGATTTCAAGATGAAATTTTAGAGATTTCTAGAGGATGAGAATCAATACGCAAGTGCTGGCCCCGAGGTGGGAATTAAAATTTAAGTATCAATTCTTAAAAGAAAGGAAGATTTGAAATTTAGGTACCGACCTCAAAAGATGAGAATCAAAATTTAGGTACTGATCCAAAAATGAGATTTTATCAATNCAGGAAATTGAGACCAATTGGATAGACATTTGAGGTGATTTGGAGAAAATATGGGCTTGTAAAGGGCAATTTGGGGGTTTTGATCAAGGATGATTAAATTGGCCAAATTAGGTCATGTGATAGTTGAGGAAAATGAAATTGGGAATATTTGGGAGGTTTTTGAAATTTTTGGGATTTTATAATTTTTTTTGGAATTTTGTTCCAAAGAGGGCTATTTTGGTAATTTGGCCAATTTGGGGATTTTGGGCAATTTATGTGTTTTCAAGGTGTTTGAAATGATTTTATAAGAAGTTTGTGTATTTTGGCTATATTTGGAGATTTTGGCCAAATTTGGGGTCCCAAGGGTATTTGGGTAATTTTGGGGAATTTAGGGCAATAGGGTAGGTTGGGTATCTTGAGTAGAGTTGGAGTGCCAACCACTAATAAGCCATGGACCAATGGAAACCCCATTTTGGTTCCTTTATGTAGTGGTCTTAGCCAAACCCTAGCCCAGGGCTAATGGGTTTAGGGAACCACCTACAAGAGTGTCCCAAAAGTATCAAGGGACCAAAACCTAGAAGTTATGTGTTTAGGGTAATGAGTGATTGTGAGTACAAGTGTTTGCAATTAAGTGCGTTAGCCCTAGACCAACACCTAGGGTCAACCCTAAGGTCCAGCAGAAGGGTAACTCATCTTGAGTTCCCCCCATAGTGACCCCACCTACTAAGTGCTAGAGGTTATGACCAATATGTGGAACTTCAAGTAAGAGAAGAGTTTGAAATTTCTAATGGCGAGGGTTCCTTGTCTAGTTTTCTAAGAATAGTGAAGAAGAAAGTCCTATGGCTAGACCTTAGGCTACCAAATAGGAAAAACTAAACCTCAACCAAAAGTGAGGTCAACAAATGGACCCCCAATAAGTGTGGTGTGCGGGGCAAGCACACCACATGTATTGGCGTTGACCGACGAGATCAACAGAAACTAATACAAATTCCTAAGTCAACTGACCCAGAAGTATGTGTAGAGTTGTGTGTGTATTTTTTTTCTATTTCCGCCGGGGATACTGGCAGATGCATATTTGATCAAGTCAAGAAATAGGGACTCTCACTGGGAATTGGAGAGTGGATTTCGAGATGAAATTTTAGAGATTTCTAGAGGATGAGAATCAATACGCAAGTGCTGACCCCGAGGTGGGAATTAAAATTTAAGTATCAATTCTTAAAAGAAAGGAAGATTCAAAATTTAGGTACCGACCTCAAAAGATGAGAATCAAAATTTAGGTACTGATCCAAAAATGAGATTTTATCAATCTCAGGGAGAGAATCAAAATTTAGGTATCGACCCCGAAAATGAGAATCAAAATTTAAGTACTGATTCAAAATTGAGATTTAAAATTTAGGTATCAATCTCAGGGAGAGAGTCAAAATTTACGTATCGACCTCGAAAGATGAGAATCATAATTTAGGTAGTGATTAAAAAATGAGATTTGAAATTTAGGTATCAATCTCAGAGAGAGTCAAAATTTAGGTATCGACCTAAAAAGATGAGAATTAGAATTTAGGTACTGATTCAAAAATGAGATTTGAAATTTATGTATCAATCTCAGGGAGAGAGCCAAAATTTATGTACCGACCTTGAAAGATGAGAATCAGAATTTAGGTACTGATTCAAAAATGTGATTTGAAATTTGGGTATCAATCTCAGGGAGAGAGTCAAAATTTAGGTATCGACCTCGAAAGATGAGAATTAGAATTTAGGTACTGATTCAAAAATAAGATTTAAAATTTAGGTACCAATTCCGAGAAGAGAGTCAAAATTTAGGTATCGACCTCGAGAGATGAGAATCAGAATTTAGGTACTGATTCAAAAATAAGATTTGAAATTTAGGTATCAATTCTGAGAAGAGAGTCAAAATTTAGGTATCGACCTCGAGAGATGAGAATCAGAATTTATGTACTGATTCAAAAACGAGATTTGAAATTTAGGTATCAATCTCAGGGAGAGAGTCAAAATGTAGGTATCGACCTCAAAAGATGAGAATCAAAATTTAGGTACTGATTCAATAATGAGATTTAAAATTTAGGTATAAATCTCTGGGAGAGAGTCAAAATTTAGGCATCGACCTCGAAAGATGAGAATCAGAATTTATGTACTGCTTCAAAAATGAGATTTGAAATTTAGGTATCAATCTCAGGGAGAGAGTCAAAATTTAGGTATCAACCTTGAAGGATGAGAATCAGAATTTAGGTACTGATTCAAAAATGAGATTTAAAATTTAGGTATCAATCTCAGGGAGACAGTCGAAATTTAGGTATCAACCTCGAAAGATGAGAATCAGAATTTAGGTACTGATCCAAAAATGAGATTTGAAATTTAGGTATCAATCCCGAAAAGAGAGTCAAAATTTAGGTATCGACCTCGAAAGATGAGAATCAGAATTTAAGTACTGATTCAAAAATGAGATTTGAAATTTACAAAGATTTTGTGGTGTTGAATTTATAGATGTGTGTCATGTGAAAATGTTGATTTTGTTGAAGAAGATTTGTAGAGCTAATGCAAAATTTTGCGGGGATGTGAAGAGAGTTAATGCAGATAAAGATGATTGTGTTGCACGCACAAAGAGTAAGAAACTCTAAAAATGAGAGAATCCATTCAAAAAACTTTTATCACATTTAATTTTTCAAAATATGTCTTTAAAGTTTTAATTTTAATTAGTTGATTTTTTTTAAAGAAATTTGTTTTGTTGTTTATTCATTGGTGATTATTTTTCTTTAAATTTTATTTATTGTTAAAGATTTATTGTTTCGTTCTTTGTTCATTGAAATTTTGAACCAACGTGTGGTTTGTGGCTTTCATCCATCGCACAAAAATGCAACTGACAAAAAGACACATTCCTGAGAAAAATTTTCATTAATCTGCTTCAATAAAAAGTTGTCACAGAGCGAACATAGGCTAACGCCTCAAAAGGTACAATATATAGTCCATGTCAAAATACATTCATAACATTTCATGCTATGAATACATTGCAGATTGAATATATCAGATACATATCATGTTGCTAAAAAAAAGTGAACCCTCTGACTGTCTGTACTAGGTATGACGAGCTTCTGATCAAGCAGACCTTCTAAGTCATGCTCCAGGATAAGAGTTCCATTTGTATGTACTTAGAGGTACAATCCTCTCATAGCTCGTACAGTAGTAGCTCTTCCAGTTACGGATCCAACTGGAATCCATATGGCATTTTGCTGTCATCCATCCTGCAGAAAGTCACAGACACCCTACGGTGTCGTACCTCTGGAATGCAATGTTTGGCAAAGTCTGCACCGTTGCCTTTAAGAATGAGTATTGAACCGACTAGTAGAGGAATCTCCATAGAACCTCTGAACTCACTAGGGCCGACAAAATTGATTTCTTTCCCATATAAAATGTTGCTCTTGCTCATAAATGAGACCATACAGAAGGGCCTCACAAAATCATGATGATCAATGTNCTGAATATATCAGATACATATCATGTTGCTAAAAAAAAGTGAACCCTCTGACCGTCTGTACTAGGTATGACGAGCTCCTGATCAAGCAGACCTTCAAGTCATGCTCCAGGATAAGAGTTCCCTTCGTATGTACTTAGAGGTACAACCCTCTCATAGCTCGTACGGCAGTAGTTCTTCCAGTTACGGATCCAGCTGGAATCCATATGGCATTTTGCTGTCATCCATTCTGCAGAAAGTCACAGACACCCTACGGTGTTGTACCCCTGGAATGCAATGTTTGGCAAAGTCTGCACCATTGCCTTTAAGAATGAGTATTGAATCGACTAGTAGAGGAATCTCCATAGAACCTCTAAACTCACTAGGGCCGACGAAATCGATTTCTTTCTCATATAAAATGTTGCTCTTGCTCATAAATGAGACCATACAGAAGGGCCTCACAAAATCATGATGATCAATGTGTGGAGGAATGCGATCACCCTCTTCATAGATATTGATAATACAACTATTGGGAATGCAGGTAGCAAGTAGAATATTCCATTTGACCATTCTTTTGATCATCCACTTTATCATTGGCAGTAGCGGATCTACTTGATCATGTCTGAGGACCCAGGCAGATTCCCCTTTCTGTCATTTGTGAAGTTGTAACAACAGCCGCAGTGGATGGGGATTCTTCCTTTCCCTCTCATCCATTTTTTTGGCTCAGAATATGTTCTTTCCATGAGAAGGCCTGTTCGGCCTCTATCTCTTAAATCAAAGATACAGTCCAAAATGCTTCTTTCATCACTTTCAGAGAAAACCCTGGTATACAGCTCCAGGCCTTCTAGTATGTTGATGAACTTTCCTTGAACTTCAAGATAAAACTCGAACTCTCCTTTATTTACTTTACTTATCTTGTAGTACTCTATCATACCAGGGGTTGGCAGCTGTCGCGGGCGTTCCTTCCTTCGAGCATTGGCAGGAACCCAAACTGGCGTTGTTTGATTTGGAACATGAGACTTGGTCTCTAGCAGGATGTACGACCCTGGGCTCCATGGTACATACTGATCTATCCCCAATAAGGCATATGACTCATCCATCATAAAATCTAAAATCTAAGACCCATTGGTGCTTGAAGTATACTCTTCCAATTTACTGAAATGTTGTAAATGTAGAACATTGCAATCTGAGCATTCTACGCACGCGCCCATGGCTGATGTCCTCGCCGGTATTTCAGCGTTACATTTCGGGCAACCCTTGCATAAGACATTTGAAACTGAAAGTATATCTGACTCTGTCATAAACCCTGGTTCTTCATCCATGGTGGGTAGGCTAGCAGAAGTTTCTTTCAGGTCTGGATCATAAATATGCCCCTCAGGAATAGGGGTGAGCAAGTTGTGCGTCTCTCTTTGACGTCTTTGTTCTTGTCGTAGAAAATCTCTCTACTTCATGCGGCTGGCGTTCCTGTGTTGCATCCTGCGAAGTGAAGTACTTGGCAGTCGTTTGTTATTGGTGGCTACTAGGCCCCTGACTGGTGTAGCTACCATGGAGGGCAGACGGCTGGGTCCTTCCATCGAATCTTGCTCTGCTATCATGTTCTTGCCTTTGTGTGATACATTATCTTTAGCGGTCACTCTCAGTAGTGAAGGAAATCTCTCTTTCTCTTTGGAGCTGACTACGTCCATGACAAAACCTTCGTAGTCCATGTCAACCTGGTTAAATCAATGTTGAAGTCTATGGTACCGCCCTGTGGCACCATTTCCTCATTTAGTACGAGGCTCCAGCCATCCTGGAAAGCAAAGATCAGCTTCTGTCCCGATATTTTTCTGCAGACATGAAAAACGCCAGTGGGCCAAAACTTGTCATGAACAAGAACAAAACAAAGTATTTATTAAAGTAAATTTCAGTTTGTTTTGGTGAAATGGATTGTTTATTTTATGTATGAGTTTGTTTAATTTAGTGGAACATTATACTCAAAAGTGGAAAGAAGAAAATTTGAAGTTTAAAATTTTTTTCTCAAAATTTTCATTATATTGAGGTTAATTACAAAATTTGGACCCGGTCATAGACATTTGGCCACATAGATAACCCTAAAACAATCAAAGTTTCTAAAGTTTCAAAGCAAGCAGAGGCAAGCAACATCAGATTGCGTAATAAGTTTTCAGATATCATCTGTTTATTGGTAACATGGGTATTTGGCCCTGGAAGTCCACTAACTGGTAGGCTCCTCTTGTATAGACATTTTCAATGACAAATGATCCCTCCCAAGTTGGATCAAAATTTTCACCTATTTTTTGGCGTGCAAGAATAGGACTTTGGAGCACAAGTACGAGGTCACCAACTTTGAATGTCCTTGGGTGGACTAATTTGTCATGGGCTTATACCATCTTCGCCGGGTAAAGCTCCAAATGTTGTTGTGCTTCTAGTCATTTTCCCTCAAGATTTTCCAATTCTTCAAGTCTGAGTTTTGCACTTTCTCTTGTCCTGAGTTGGTTGACAACAACAACTCTAAGAGACGGTGTATGGATTTCTAGCGGTAGCACGACCTCAGACCCATACACGAACATATATGGTGTACACTGAGTGGGAGTCCTGAAAGTCGTCCGATAGGCCCACAAGGCTTCTAATAGTTTGTTGTGTCAATCCCTTTTATTTTCATCCAGTGTTTTTTCAAATCTATACCAGGGTTTTGTTGAAAGCCTCAGCCAGACCATTTGCTCTGGGATAGTAAATCTTAGAGTATCTTCAATCTATCCCATGTCTTTTTGATAAAATTGTTGATCTTTGTACTTCTAAAAGTTGACCCATTGTCAAAAATTATTCTTCACGATACTCCGTAACGATACACGGCTTGACTTTTGAAAAATTGAAGGACGTGCTATGCCGTAATCTCACGTAATGGTACTGCCTCTGCCCATTTGGAGAAGTAATCTGTAGCGGCAAGTATAAACCGGTGTCCTCTGAAAGATGGAGGGTCTATCGGACCTTCTATGTCCGTGCCCCCAACACTCGAATGGCCACGAGGCAACAGTTTGGTGTAGCACATTCGGAGGCTGGTTTAAGACCACCCCATGCACTTGGCATTGGTGACATCTTCTGACTGTATCCATGCAATCGGATATCATTGCTGGCCAATAATAACCGAGTCTTTTGATCTTCATCTTCATTTTCAGCTCTGATTTGTGAGCACCACACAATCTGGCATGTACCTCTTTGACAATATTCTGTGCTTCGGCTCTGCTCAAACACCGTAGCCACATCTGGTCGAATGATCTTCTGTAGAGAACATTTCCCATCAGGGCGTAAGACATAGCCCTTCTTGTGATGTGGTGCGCCTTAAACTTGTCCTCTAGCAGCTTCCTAGTATGCAAATATTCTATTAATGGCTTGCGCCAATCTTTGTTGATGTCTGCACAAACTTGTCTTCTGGCAGCTTTCCAGTATGCAAATATTCTATTAATGACTTGCACCAATATTTGTTGATGTCTGTAACTATATCTATTGTTTATTCTTTTCTAAGCTTGTGTAGAGTTTCGAAGTCGATTTGAGACAAGACTTGTCTTCCTTTCGCTGTGACTTCAATGGAATCCTCCAGGGGACACGCCATTTCCTTAGCGAGTTTTGCTAAAGTGTTGGCATGGTCATTATCTTCCCTAGCAATCCCGTAGAAAGTTACATTAGAAATCTGCTCCAGGAGCTTCATCGTATAATGATGGTATTCTGTTAATCTTGGTTTTAAAATTTTATATTGTCCGACAACTTGCTGGATGACGAGTTGGGAGTCACCATAAATGACAATGTTTGTTATATCCATTGAGATTGTCATTTCCAACTTGGTGATTAAGGCTTCATATTCTGCTTCATTATTGATGCACAGCTCTGTCAAGTGGTATGAGAAGCTCATCATACCCTTATCTGGTGTGATAAAGATCAAACTAATTCTTGCTTTGTGTGGTATAACTGTGCCTGATCCTTTGTCTTTTCTGGCTGAAGAAGCACCATCAAAGTACATCTCCCAGTGTTGCGCACTAAATAATTTCATTTGTAATATTTGCTCATCTGGTAACTCGTCATTGAGAGAGGACCCAGCTGGCAGTGGGTGTGCTGCGAGAAAGTCTGCTAGTATTTGTCTCTTGATAGTACAGAGGGGAACAAAAGTTATAACAAATTGCAATAAGATCATTGACCATCTTTCTAGACATCCGGAGAGTGTTGGTCGGGTCATCAAATATTGCAATAGATTAACTTTTGAGATCAGGGTAATCTTATGAGAAAGCATGTAATATCTAAGCTTTTGGCCGACAAAAATTAACGCCAGACAATGCTTCTCAATAGGTGGATACCTTATCTCCGTCGGTATTTAAGCGACGACTCAATTAGTAGAGTGCATTTTCTTTACCCTCATCATTGACTTGGGCTAAGAGGGCTCCGAGAGAGTCATCTAAAGCCGCGTTATAAAGTATCAATGGTTTTTCTGGGATAGGGGCTGCCAAGATAGGAGGTGTCATTAAATATTGTTTAACGTCCTCAAAAGCTCGCTGGCATTTCTCTTCCCAAATAAATTTGGCATCCTTTTTAATTAATGCCGAGAAAAGCTGACACCTGCCTGAGATATTAGAAATAAAGCGTCGCATATATGCCAACTTCCCTTTGAAGGAGCGCGGTTGTTTTAAAGTTTTAGGAGGAGACATTTCCAATATAGCTTTAATTTTATCCTGGTCGATCTCGCTTCCCCGATGACGGACAACGAATCCCATAAGTTTCTCGGAGGTAACGCCAAAGGCGCACTTTAAGGGATTCATTTTTAAGGTCATATCATCGTAACCATTCAAACATGATCCTCAAATCATACAAATGAACTACTTTTTGTTTACTTTTGATGACCAAATCATCCATGTAGCATTCTACTTGGTTGTGAATGAGGTCGTCAAAAATCTTCGTCATTGTACGCTGGTATGTTGTTCCAATGCTCTTTAGGCCAAACGACATCACTGTGTAGCAGAAAATTCCAATCGGTGTTCTGAAGGCTGTAAATGCTGCATCCTCAGGAGCCATCTTGATTTGCATGTATCCCGACGATCCGTCCATGAAGGAAAAAATTTCATGTGTTGAAGTGATATCCATAATCATATCTGGTATAGGTAGTGGAAACTCGTCTTTTGGACATGCCTTGTTCAAATCTCTGAAGTCGACAAAAACGCGGATCTGTCCATTTTTCTTCTTAATAGGTACAATATTAGCCAACCATATGGGGTACTGCTCCTCTTTAACAAAGTTGAAGTCTATCAATTTCTTCACCTCGGCGATACCTTGGTGTTTTATTTCGAGGCACATTCTCCTGAGAGCTTGTTTTACTGGGGTTATATTATTGTCCATCGAAGTTTATGGACTGCAACCTCTGTTGACAGTCCTGACATTTCATCGTAGCTCCATGCGAAGCAATCTTTGAATTTTGTTAATAGTTTGATCAATTTTGCAGATTTTTCGTCATTAAGTAGAGAACTTATAAATGTAGGTCGGGGTCATTCTTCAGTCCCGAGGTTAATCACTTTCAAATCATCAACAGTAGATTTTATTTCCTCCTTAAATTCTGGCGGAGCATCCTCTATTAACTGATCGGTAGAGTCATCTTGTACATCGAGGCAATCCTCTTCTGACTCACTAGTAACAAACATGCAAAATTTAGAATCATCGATTAATCCGACTGTACCAAATTCGAGGCCCTCTTTTAAGTTGGTAGTTCGACTTTTAGTATTCCATGATTTTTCAAAAAGTTAAAATTTACCTTTTGGCATTTTTTTTGGTAAGTGTCCCTGTTGAATTAACTTTTGAACACAAGGTGAGAAGTAGCCAAAAGGCAATTCCATTAATTCATTAGAATCATCATCCAAATTTACATGTTTTTCAAGCTCAGGTTCCATTAATTCATTAGAATCAACATCCAAATTTACATGTTTTTTAAGCTCAGTAGAGGTAGGCATTTCCATTAATTCATTAGAATCAACATCCAAATTTACATATTTTTCAAGCTCAGTAGAGGTAGAAGCAAGATAAAATTTGATTGGCTTTGAACCAACACAACGGACTTTCTTGATCTCTAAACTCTTGACCTTTTGAGGGAAAATTGGAGTGAGGTTTATTGCATTATCATAGTGGTTTATCCGATCATACATTGTTTCATATTCATTCTTTTCTGTATCTTCTAGGGATATCTCATACTGAGGTCTCTTCCATCTTGTCATCATTATTTCATCTTCAGAATTATCTTCATAACCAATTTTGATAGTTGGCCTAGTCTGTTCAACAATTAAATTGATCCTTCCTCATCCACGTCCCCGGCCTCGACCTCAGGTGCGCGAACTAAAAGACCTTTCACCATCTTGTTGTAAGGGAGTGGTGGAAGATCGTTGAAGCAGGGTTGAATGGCCTCCTCTTTGTGATTCTTCTGAATCTTTATCTTTGTTTGTCATAACTTCACAAGAGAAGACAGTCTTCTTTGGAGGCGCGTAGTAGGCAGCATTTTCATGGATACCAACTTCATGCACTGAAAATGGTTGTAGGTCTCCCTTGATGTAATTTTCTTGACCATCTTTGTGGTATTTGATGCACTGGTGTAGAGATGATGGAACCATATTATGCTCATGAATCCACGGTCGACCCAATAGAGCGTTAAAAGAGGTCTCGGCGTCGATGATATGAAATTTAGCGGTTGTCACGAGTTCTCCAACCTTCATATGTAATGTAATTGATCTTAGGGCTCTTTCTCCCTTTTGGTTGAATCCTCTTAACATCATTTTATCGGTCATAAGCTCTTGAGCTTCAATATCCAATTAGGCCAATGTTTGTAGGCTCATCAAGTTAAGAGAGGCTCCAGGATCCACTAAAACTCTGGATAACATAAATCTACCGATGTTGATGGAGATGTAGAGTGGATGGTTGTGGTCAGCGGTACCGAGCAACAAGTCTTCATCTGCGAAGGTTACCCTTGACTGTTCTTTCAACGAGCAAATTTCATCTGAGGATGTGCTGGCCAACTGAGCTAAGCAAATTTCTGGGTGAAGCAAAGTTGTAACCAGAGACACTCTCATCTCCTTTGACAGGATAAGAGCGTCGTAGATGCTTAATCGGGCCGGCAACTTCCTAAGATGAGCTAGCACGTTGTAGTATACTTTGTATGATCCTCCAATTTTATCTTGATCATGTGGTTCTTCCACTGGTGGAGGTGGGGGTATCTCTTCTCGAGTCATTATCTGTTTTCCTTTGTCTATTGGAGCTGTTCTTGGTGGTAACACTTTTTCGCTCCTTAAGTTAACTTTTATGATTTCTTCTTCTTGAGATATCATTATTAAATTTTTCGGTGTCTCTTCCTCTTCATCAAAAAGATCTAAGTTGATGGTAAGAAGTGTAACATGATGCTCGAGAATTGGCTCCTCGTTATCGGTGCTGCCGTAAGCGGTATTATTGATGTCTTCTTTGGACTTGACAACGAGTTCATTGAACTCGAGTACAATTTGAGGATCATTTTGGGGATCGAGATCAAAGCTAGATTGGTCATAATCAGTTATTTTATCACTAGAAACAGTTAAAACGTATCCGAAATCACAATCATTATATTCACAAGATCCCAGAGGGACAAAAAGATAGTCATACAAAGTCAAGGGTTTGAGGATTTTCTTCCCCGAATCCGAGACAACCAATCTAGTAGAGGCAACCTCTATCCTACCCCCTATGCTATCAATCTTTGTAGTGATGCTTTTCTTCTTCTTCTTTGTCCTTGACGATGACGGATCTCCTGACGAAACCTTCATCTCGGGCTTGGTATGTTGCGGNAAATATTTCTCTATAATGTGCCCAAGCAACTGGTGGTATGGGCAATAATTTGGTTCATTCTTCTTATCCACCTCTTCGCTTCTTTGGATCTGGTAGTTTGAATTCTGGCTTCTTCATCAGACTCCTGAATATTTTAGGTACAGCTTCATCCTTGAAGTAATACACAATTTTCTATCGCTTTGATAGGGATATTCTTTTATCCTCTGTTCGAGGTGATCCCTCTTGAGGCGGCCACTGGTTGGATTGACTATTTTGTTTCTGAGAGTACTGTGACAAATACATGCAATGTTCTTCTGCATATATCTTTATCGGCTGCTTTTCTTTGTCAACGGTCGCTACTACTTTTGATTTCTTTTCGAACACTCTGGTCACCTTAGCCTTTTCATGTGGCTCCATGTGCTTTATTTCTTCTTGAAGATTGCTAGCTTTACTGAGTA
Organism: Phalaenopsis hybrid cultivar; assembly: GCA_002079205.1. NCBI lineage: Eukaryota > Viridiplantae > Streptophyta > Magnoliopsida > Asparagales > Orchidaceae > Phalaenopsis > Phalaenopsis hybrid cultivar. Next base: position 26,120 of record JXCR01133373.1, read on the forward strand.
GCTTTTCAAAGGACTTGATGGTGAGTCCCTTAAGCATGAAAGCTACTGGCCCATGAATGCTCTTGAGTAGAATTTCAACATTTGATGTTCCTGTAGCTGAGGTTCACATTTCATGCTAAGGTTTCTCCACCTCAAAATATAGCCTGTCAAGGGGCTGAGGTTCACATTTCATGCTAAGTTTTCTCCACCTCAAAATACAGTCTACCAAGGTTTCTCTAGGCTTTTACTTTTCCATCATGTGCTCTCCAATAGACGCATGATGTTGTGCCCCGACAAATCTTTTCACAAATAACTGTTCTAATTCAGAAAATGTTTTAACTGACCCGTTGGGCAAGTCAGTGTACCATTCGAAAACAATTCCTGACAAGCTGCTAACGAATTACTGGCAGCGTAGAGCTTCATTATTTCTCGTGTTGCCACAGCTGGCTCGAAAATCTGCTATATGCTGTCTGGGATTTCCAGTCTCATTGAATATCTTGAAGTTTGGGGGCACAAAACCCTTGGGGAAAAGCACATCATCGAACTCCTCCGGGTAAGGTCTACCCTTCAAAATTGATGCACCGCCCTTGGATTGGGCTAAGGAGTTGCGCACTTGTTCAACCATATGCTTGAACTCCTTTTCTGGCATGGCACTTGATGGAGAATCTTTCTTTGGTTGCTCATCTTTGTTTGTTGAAGTAGCTTCACTTCTTTCATCTATAATGTGTATGATTTTTGGCTGATTAATCTCTGGAGAAGCCAATTGCGGTGCCTGTGATTGGCCCTGAATGGTGGCGATGGCGGTCATAGCTGCAGTCATCTCTTCTAATCTTTTCTCCAGTAGACTAACTTGCTCATCCCTTAGGAGGATAACCCTACGCAGCTCATCTACAAAATTCTCTTCGGTGTGAGGTGGAGCCTCGCACGTAGATGTATTGGCTCTAGTTTCGATCACATGGACATCCATGAAATCCTCCTCCAAGTAATCATTGTAATCAAAATTTTCGTTGTTGCTATCGATGGAAACTCTGTGTTCTCGAGCTAACTTGGAAAACTCAAACCTGAGTTTCTCAACTTTTTCCTCAATTATTGATTCCTTGATCGCTTTAAGATCTGGAGGACCCTGATGGACATCCTCTATTTGTTCCTCCATCTCGCTGGCTATTGTCGCGACGATGTCAGATATTACAGACACTGGTTTCATTTCCTATCCTACGGGCTCACTGAACTGTATCGGTGCAGTGACCTTGAGTACCCATACCTTTTCCTTTTTTGACGATGATGTCTCAGGACGGAGCGTCTTAGTAGAAACATCTATATGTCGAGGGAAATTATGCTCCCCGTGGTGTAGACCGGTTATAGTGCCAGGTGATCATCTTGTCTTTGTCTATGGGATTGTAGGAATGTCTCCATGATGGGTGACGGGTAAGATTTTCAGACCCGGTCTTGACTTAACCAGTCGACGGCTCGCTGTCTTGGTGGCAGTATAATCAGTAGTGATCATTGCGGTATCAACTCTGTTCCCTAAATGAAATCAAACGGGGATGCGAGTAGGTGGCACTCCAGTTGTCTTGTGGGATTGTCTGGCGAATTTGACGCCCTTCAAAATTTCCTTCTTCATACGAGGAGAAATTGTATCTCCCAGTCGTTTAAGTAACTCAATAACCAAACATCCTTCTTTGGTAGCAAGCCTTTTGAAAACTGCACTAACTCGAGTGATAGGAGTGAACTTCTTTATCTCCTCACCATGTCCATGAAGTGACGGTAATGCGGCAGCGATCCTTTGGATACTCTCATATCCCTTGGTATCTGTCAGAGGATGGAATCTACTTCCTCGTAGGAGTGGGTAAATTTCTGGTAACACTTCTTCAACTTGATGAAGCTCCTCCTCAACGGGTGTCTCCTTGGGAGTCTGGGCTTTAATGGCCCTCCGAACTTTTCTGTTATGGTTCCTCCTTTCAGTTTGGGTCAGCGGTACAGTCCTCGAACTTGATCCGATTTCAAACACGGGTGGTGGGACAGTTAATCCCTCAGTTGAATCCTCAATAATCATCACTTCTTTCCCCATAGCAGCATCGGGGCTAGTAGGTTTGGCGGGTGCCGCGACAGCAATAGTTTTAGACTGCGTGCAGGTAGGGAAGTCCTGAAGGCAGTTCAGGTTGAATTCTGCAGATGACTCCAGTATTTCTGGAGCGGCGATCTTCAAATACAGTTCCAAATTTGATGGTAGGAGCAAGGTTACGGGCTTCGTGGCTCGTTGGCAGGTTGCAGGAAAAGGTTAGCATTGGGTAGGCCATTGCAGCAGGCTTGAAAACAGAAAGTTTCAGAGTTAGCTATATGGCCAAAAATCTTGTAATTTTTAGTGCAAGCACTGAAAGTAGAGGTTGATC
>JXCR01133379.1:35585-67366 GCA_002079205.1 Phalaenopsis hybrid cultivar
GTGAATGAGGAAATATTTTGATATATGAACTATACAGTAATGATTCCAGAAGATGTTTGATTACATGAAATCAAACAACATTGTATTTGATACCAGATGATATTCATGATATGACAGTTTGAAGACAATATATTGGAACTTCTTTTCACAGTTATGAATGTAGATTTGGGCAATTGATTGGGAAAATAAATAAATTTGATTTGCCCTAATTCTGAGAAAGGCTAGCGAGCAAAGAACAATATTTATAAATAAATAATCATCAAAATGTATATGTATATGTATATATATATAAATAATAATCATCATGAAAATTCAAAAGAAAATTTTGTTTGATTATTCCCTCACGTCATAAATTGGTTGTTTCTGTATTCCATCAGGTTTAATTTCTTCTCTCATAATTTTGCAAAATGTCACATGTTTCCACATTCTTCCTACATTTATGATATTTCAAGGTCAGTATTTAAATTTTGATTCCCTTTCTCTGTGATTGGTACATAAATTTTAATTCTCTTTTCGAGGTTGATACCCAAATTTCAACTCTCATTTTGGGATCAGTACCTAAATTCTGATTCCCTTTCTCCGAGATCGGTTCCTAAATTCCGATTCTCTTTTCAAGGTTGATACCTAAATTTCAACTCTCATTTCGGGATCAGTACCTAAATTTTGATTCTCTTTCTCCGAGATCGGTACCTAAATTTTGATTCTCTTTTCGAGGTTGATACCAAAATTTCAACTCTCATTTTGGGATCAGTACTTAAATTCTGATTCCCTTTCTCCGAGATCGGTACCTAAATTTTGATTTTCTTTTTGAGGTTGATACCCAAGTTTCAACTCTCATTTCGGGATCAGTACCTAAATTCTGATTCCCTTTCTCTGAGATCAGTACCTAAATTCTGATTCTCTTTTCGAGGATTATACCCAAATTTCAACTCTCATTTCAGGATCAGTACCTAAATTTTGATTCCCTTTCTCCGAGATCGGTACCTAAATTCTGATTCTCTTTTCAAGGTTGATACCCAAATTTCAACTCTCTTTTCGGGATCAGTACCTAAATTCTAATTCCCTTTCTCCGATCTACCTAAATTCCAATTCTCTTTTCGAGGTTGATACCCAAATTTCAACTATCATTTCGGGATCAGTACCTAAATTCTGATTCCCTTTCTTCGAGATTGGTATGTAAATTCCGATTCTCTTTTTGAGGTTGATACCCAAATTTTAACTCTCATTTCGGGGTCAGTACCCAAATTCTGATTTCCTTTGATCAGCTCTTGAGTTAGATATGAGTCCCCGCGCTTTCCTTCTCAATCTGATCTTCTCGCTACCTCTTGGGTTGGATGTGAGTCCCAGTGCTTTATTCCCCAATGTAGCAGACATATTTCCTTTATCACCACTTAGGTTAGATGTGAGTCCCAATGCTTTCCTTCCTAGCTTGACATATATTCTCCTGTCGTCTCTTAACTCAAATGTAACTTCCCCAGCGATATTCTGAGTTGTTCTAGTTCCTCTGTTTTGCTTAAGTTGGGTATGGAGTTTTACTTCTAACGCCGTAATAAATCCTAAGACAACAGACGATGTATTTGTTTGACTAGTTTCAGCTCGGATGTAACTTCCACAGCGGTATTCCGAGTTGATATAGTCCTTTTTGTTTCATTTATTTTCAACACATTCTTCAGAATCAAGGTCATATTGTTGATTCCTTTCTCTACACATTCTTTATGGCATAGCCAAATTTTGAGTAATTCTTTTGCATATAATTTAAAAATCGACATTTGAAATCATTCAAAAATTTAAATCGCACAACAGTTTGAAAATTCATTTACTCATCCCCAGCAAAAATTGACTCCACCTCACTTCGAACTTGACATTCGATTTATCCCAAGTATGGTTACTTGGACATTCTTGAGGAATCAAGTTGATCGTTTCGGTCAACGCCAATAAGCGCATTGTGCTTGTGTAGCACACCACACCTATTGGGGGTCCATTTGTTGACCTCATTTTGGAGGTCTTCTTTTTACCTTCTCTAGATACTCTAAGATCTAGCCTTAATATTTCTCTATTTTGACTCTCTTAGAGGACTAGACTGTGACTCCCCCCTTTAGAAATTCAAGCCATTTCCTCATTTTTTGCAGTTTCATATGAACAGTTTTAGATCCTCAACATTCGATCAAGTCGATCGAAAAGCCGACTAATTGAAGCTCAAATTTAGCTTCTATAGAAATTTGAAAGACGTGGGTGGATACTGTGATGCGTGTGACGTTTGACTTGCCACTACGAGCGATATGTTTGACTTCGGTCGTCGCTTATGTGAGGACTGGTCAATAATATACTCGTTAAACAACTCTGATCGGGTCAAAATAATTTCATTTGTTGTGCCACGCATGAATCGAAGTTAATTTGACACGATCGACGACGACTTTGTCCAGATGACTCCGGATGATGAAACGGACTGCGCTACTATGTCCGGGACGTCGATTTTAGTTAGGGAGGACTCCCATTTTGCCGGCGCTCTGAGCGCGAGTGGATCACACAAAAATTAATATTTTCTTTAATAAAATAAAAGTATATTTGATAAAGTTTTTTTTTTTATAAAACATAATCTTTTAAAACCTAAAAATCTAAACTCCCTCGCGCCTCTGTTCTTTGCCCTAGCCGAGCCGTTGAGTCTCTTGCCGGTTTCTTGGTCATCCCTTCTCTTTTCTAGCCGTCGTCGTCGGTGGCCTCGCCGGTAGTCTCGTCGGTAGCCTTTCGTAACGAACTTTCCCGCCTAAACGAGTCTGATAACCTTCATATTTTGAATTTTGTTGGGTTTTTTACTCTTGGTGGGTGATTGTCCTCTCCGTCTCGATGCTCACCGCCGGTGAGTCATTCTCTCATCTCTATCTATAAATACCCCATGGGAGGGGAAGATGAGGGCGGGTTTTTTTTTCCTTGGAGACTTGGAGAAATATAGTGCTGCGATTTTTGGAAGCGTTCTTTCTTGCAATCTTTCGTCCACCCTCCCTCTTCTTGAACTAGCACGGGATTCAGGTCAGAGATTATTAGTTTGAGATATGGATGGTTTTAAATTTTCTCTTAATGGCTTGATATTGCGATTCCACTATCTCTACTGCCTCATTCGAATATACTGTGGAGAAGTTTTCTAGCTTGATGGAAATGTCTAGAGCCATTTATTCTGATGCTGCTCTAATTCAAATATGTTTAATGATTATGTTCTTTTAAATTTTTTTAAAATTTAAAAGTCTATTCTCCCTAATCTTTTGTTATTTTTCATTCAAAATGTATAGGAGTTTATATTTCGGTTTTCGAAAATTTATTTGGAGCTGGATTCTTGCTCTTCTTATTGCCTTTATTCAAATACATATGTTAGAGATCATTTTTGGTTTTGAATAATCGTTTTGTGGCTTAATTCATGCTCTTTTTGCTGCCCCTTGCTCAGATACATGATTGGAAATCATTTTATGGCTTTGAAGACTGCTTTACTGTCTCGGTTTTGGCTCCTCTTACAGTCCTATTTAGATACATATAATATTTGGGTCTTAACAACTAATTGAAGGTTAATTTTCTTGTTCCTCTCATTACTTCACTCAGATATATGTTGTTTTAGACTTGAATATGTATTTGGAACTATAGTTATCATTCTCTTTGTTGCTATATTCGAACACATTTTGGAACAATTTTCCTTTAGTCTTGACGAAGACGTTTGGGGGCTAATTGCTTGCTCTTCTTGTTGCACCATTTGAATATATATTATTTTAATTTGAACATCTGATTGGAGTTGAGTTCTTGCTAGCCTTGTTGTTCCTATTTGAATAAATATGTTGGAGATTCATCTCTTGGTTTTAAATGACTATTTGGGGGCTGCAGTCATTACTCCTCTCATTGTCTTATTTAAATATGTATGGGAAAAATTCTTTGGCTTTAAGAAAATTTTTTGGAGCTACAATCCTTGCCCCTTTGCCATCCTCATTTAATTTTATGTTGGAGCTCTTATTTTCAGTTTTAAACAGCAGTTTGGGGTCCGGTATTGATTCTCCTTGCTGTCCCTTATTTAAATACATGTTGGAGATCAGTTTTTATGGCTCAGAAAAGATATTTTGGGCTCAGTTTTAGTCCCTGCTTCCTGCTGGGGTTCGGTTTTAGTTCCTACTCCTTGGTTGGACATTTGGTTTTACTTGATTTTGGAGGCTCTATTTTATGCTCTTCGATTATTCTTTGTCTTGAGATGAAGATTTGTGGATTCATTTAATTTTGAGAGTTTGGTTTCATGTTTTCTGTTGTCCCTTTGCTCAAGTATCGGTCGTTGGAGTATTTTTATGTTTTTGGAATATCAATTTGGGGCTCGTTTTTGCTTCTTCTTGGTAGTTCAGCTTAGCCCTTGCGTTGGGCTCAGTTCTACTTCCTGCTGTTCCCTTCATTTGAACCTAAATAATAAAAAAAAAAGGTTTAATGATTTGGGTAGCTATTTGGTGGCTCGACTTTGGCTTGGTGGTGACTTGTTCTTTTTGTCATCTGTTGGGCTTAATTTATCTCTATGTTGGGTTCAATTTGGCTTAAAATTAAGCTCAGTTTTTATGTTTGAAATTATGTTATACCCTTATTCCTTTCTAGGCTTGATTCTAGTTTATTTGTGGCTTGACCTTTGTTCGTTTTCTGGTTTCATTTGCTGGTGATTTTCTTAATTACACAGGCTTTATACAAGTGATTTTTGAGCTGTTTAGCTCTATGGACTGCAGTTTCTATGCTGAATCGATTTGATATTCAAGTTTAAAAAAAAAGGGGTTCGGGGGCTTTACTTTATGCTTCTCTGTTGCTTTCTTACTCGAGACATATTCAAATAACTTCTATTTGATTTTGGGGCTTTTAAAAGTTAGAGCTTGGTGGCTAGATTTTGATTCTTACCATTGTTAGTGGCTCTGTTCAGTTGTAAGCCTTGCTGTATTTAAATTTTTGAGCTTTTAATGATGACTTGGCTCAGCTCTAAGCTTTGTAATAGCTCCGTTTTGACTTTTGATGGTGGCTTAGTCTTGTTCTTTAATTCAACATTCACATAGTTTAATTTTGAGGTTTTATAGGTTTCGGTTTACTCATTAATGGTTGGGTTTAATTCCTTTGTCGAGCTCAAGTTTAGTTGATAAATGCAATAGATTTTACATTCCATGTTAAATTATATTTCATTCAATAATATTTGCTTTAGTTCCATTGTTAGATTTAGTTCCTTTTACTTTTTGAGAAGCAAATGATATGTATATATATATATATATATATATATATATTCTTTCAACTCTATAAAAATTGCTTTTTTTCTAAAACTACATAAGATAAGCATATGAAATATTGAGGTGGCCTATTAGTTCGAGACGAGGGATGACAGGCAATGATGCAAGAGAACCATTTGACGGCTTAGTTTATAGCTGAAATATAAAATCAATATTCAATTAGTGCGATGCTCTTTCACCCCTAGATCGTTAACAACTCTAACCCTTTTTCAAAAGTTTCGAGAATTGGAAATCACAAAGAACAGATACTAAAGATATTACACTGATATTACACAGATATTACACAGATACTACACCCACAAAAGAACAGATACTACACCCACAAAAGAACAGATACTACAGACACTGCACATATATTACACTCACAAAAGAACAGATACGACCCTACACTGTAAACACTATATCCGGATTAACACATGCATATAACCTACATGTACATTTCATATATCACATAGTACATCTTGCACACTACATACAAATACACCACACACCTTTATCTGATGGATCTATGTATCATCATATCACCTTTTTATACTGTAGACACTATATCCATACACTACGCCCTGCACGACAGATACTGCATTTCACGTACACATGTACTGTATGTTGATAAGTTTAGATAATACATTTCTTGTATAGGTGCACTGTACTTTGATGAGTTTAGATACTCCATTTCACATACACATACACCACACTTTGAGAGGTTCAGATACTGCTTTATTTACGTATTCACTAAATGATAGAGTTTAAGACTGTTTGATTATAGGGGTGATTTGTTGGTGGCCTCTAGTTGATGTTGATAGGCTGACCTTGATATATTAGTTGCCTGTGAGATCGAGATAGAGAGAAAAGAGGTCTAGTCTGAGCCTATCCCCAAATTGAAATATAATATCCCATCTTGAAACTTTCATATGCTCATCATTTAACCTTTCCTTTATAATTTGCAAATGTTTACCCGACCCATTTATATCATATAATTGCAATCTGTTTTTAAGCTTTAGCAGGATCTGATCAGGTACGCCTTTATTTATTTAATTTTTGTTCTTTATTTTCTGCATATTTTCTTTTATTTTGTATCGTACTATACTTCGCTATATATATCTCATGCAATTTCCTATCACCTCTTGAAACATAGTCTTTTTTGTCTATTCTTTGTTGTACTGTATTCATTTACCAGTATTCATGCTTTAGTTGCTACATTTCTAGTATGTTTGTTCAATCCCCGAGGATAGGCCGTTCGAGGCATGTTTTTTTATTTTATTATTGTTCTCTCTTCTCTCTATCCTCTTCTCGGAACGAGACAACGACGTGGTCGTTTGACGATTCATCTCCGGAAAACGGTCGCGACAACTACCAAAGACAGAAGGATGAGCTTATGAAAAACCTAGATAAATTTAAATAACATATCTATAGGATGTTGAGGTTGTTCGTTCGACACGACGTAAATCCTGACACTATCTTTTAGGACTTTCTATGATTTTTATATCGTATAATATAAGTTCTAAACTTTTTAGGATTCTGAGGTCGTCGTTTAGTATGACATAAATCCTCACATTTTCTCGGGCTATTTGCATATGATATATAGATATAAGTCCCGAATATCTAAATAATTTGCAGGACTGAAACAACAAATAATTTCCCTTTCAAAGATGTAAAGCCAAACCATAGATTAGTTTGAGATGTTACTAAATCTTCTTCAGTATCTTTGACATCTCTTACTTTTTGTTCCTTTGGATTTGAAAATAACTGCTCCTATTTGAATCTATCCCATTTGACTTTTTCTATGAAAAATCGTGGAAACTTGAACGTTGAATTCTTGAAGACAGAACCTCTGATCATTATCGAGAGTTTTCTTAGGTGACTTCGGTTGTCTAAGATGTAATTAACTATAGGGGTTTGCCTTTATAGGGAATTTAAGAACCCATATTAATCTAAACCCTATCTAATTTGTATATTAGATAGGGGAATTTCTCAGCTATAAATTTCGCAGACAAAAATAGAGTCATAAAATTTTAAGTTTAGATAGTTAAGTCTACCAATAAGTGATATGTCCATCCTTCAAGATGATATATCATTTATGGTATCGTGGTCAGTTGTTTAAACTATTAGATGTATGAGGTCTACTCGGTCTCATCATTTTTCTAAAACTAAAAGATACCATTTTCATAAAATTAAAATTACATTATATATTTATATATATTAAATTCCAAATTGAAATTTTAAAATCTTATCTTAAAAACAAAATAGCCGACATTAGGCTATTTTTTTTTTTTTTAAGGTTATCAGGTTATTCGTAGGTTATTCTTGCGTTATTTCTAAGTTAACTCGTGGGTTATTTTTAGTTTATTCTCAGGTTATTCATGGGTTATTTTTAGTCTATTGTTTTGTTAATTTTGAAGTAATGCATAGGTTATTTTTAAGTTATGAGTATATTATTACTACGTTATTCCTGGCTGATTTTGAGGATATTTTTATGTTATTTTAAGGTTATTCTTAGGTTATTCCTGGGTTATTTTTAAGTTATTTGCAGGTCTATGCGAATGTTATTCATAGGTTATTCTTAGGGTATTTTTAGGTTATGCCAGGTTATTTGTAGGTTATTTGTACGTTATTTTTACTGTATTGTTTTGTTAATTCTGAAGTAATGCGTATGTTTTTTTAAAAGTTATTAGTAGGTTATTACTGGGTTATTCCTGTCTGATTTTGAGGATATTTTAAAGTTATTTTTAGGTTATTCCTAGGTTATTCCTGGGTTATTTTAAGTTATTTGCAGGTTTATGTGCTTGTTATTTAGAGGTTATTCCTAGGGTATTTTTAGGTTATGACAGGTTATTCGTATGTTATTTGCACGTTATTTTTAGTGTATTGTTGTGTTAATTCTGAAGTAATGCGTAGGTTTTTTTTAAGTTATGAGTAGGTTATTACTAGGTTATTCCTGACTAATTTTGAGGATAGTTTAAAGTTATTTTTAGGTTATTCCTAGGTTATTCCTGAGTTATTTTTAAGTTATTTGCAGGTTTATGTGCAGGTTATTCATAGGTTATTACTAGGGTATTTTTAAGGTATTGTTTTGTTAATTTTCACGTTCTGCGTATATTATTCGTAGGTTATTTGTTGATGTAGTTTTAAGGTATTCCATTATTAATAACAATATTAATAACATGCATCTTATTCCTGTATATTGATGAATAACATTCTTTGGTTATTCCAGTGTTAATAACATGCATCTTATTCATATAGGTTGATGAATAAACAGTCAATGAATTGTAGATGCCGACCATCAGCAGTTAGAGAGGTGTTGGATAAAGTTCAGCCAATTGTTGATCGGGAGATGTGGTCAATTCTGGAAAGAATGAAGCTTAATCAGTTTTTTGATCTGCCCCCTTATCCTTAAGATTAGATCCTAACTATGCACATATTGAATTGTTGGAATATGAATAGATTGTCATTCAGATTGGGGGGGGGGAGGGGAAAGAGCTAAGTTTTGATGCAGACCAAGTTGCTTTGTTGATTGGTATGCCCAACAGAGGTCCTACGACAACTTGGGCTAAAAAAACCCGTCAATGACGTAGATGCAAGGCGGGCAAAGAGTGAACTATTGGAGAGCTCATCTGCTAGTCTTGATAAACTTACTATTAAATTTTTGTTGTCTAATTTATTATTTCCTTCCAGCAATTTTAGTGTACCCGCTCGGCTCTATTCATTTGCTGAGAATTTAGATAGTTTTCTTCATTTAATTGGGCCGCAATAGTATGTGACCATCTAATTGAGCAGGTCAATGCTTGCACCATGAAAATAAGGATGGGTCAGCAATTACGATACATGAACGTGTTTGTTTTTCTTCTAACAGTTAGTATATTGCCCAACCTCAATCAAAAAACTCTTTTTTTCATCTTATTTGGGTTATATTAATTTTTGATTTATTAATCGTGTTTATGCAGCTGTGGTTTTATGAGCGCACACTTGTGATAGCCCCGGCTGATCCTGACACCAAACCTCGTATGTTGAGGTGGCCAATAAATACAGGGTGGAACCCTCCGAAGATCCATTTAATCTTTACGCAGCTTAATCCTGTATAGGTGAATGATATTACTGTCTGTTTTAAATTCAGGATTATGTTTAGTATTTTGCCACCTTAATTCTTATGATGAATGTATTGTTGCAGGTTCTTGATTCTTTTGTTGATTTAATAGACGAGGAACATAGTTTACTTGCCCCTCTAGCTGGCCCACTCTTGTCTCCTACAAAGTCAATTGGAGAACCCAAAATTCACACTCACCAAACAACACCAGAGTCTCATGGCGATATTCCTTTTATACGTACTCGCAACATCCCACCACCCACACAGTAACATTTGGGGTTAGAAGAGATATGACAAACTCTGAGGGAGCAACAACAAATTTTAGTTCAATTGAAGGATTCAGTAAATAACCTAAGATTTTTTTTGGAGTATACACTGATGGAGGTGAAGACCGACATTAACGAAATAAAGAAAAAAATAAATAAAGTTCCCATGAAATCTCCTGTAGGTTCTAAATTTATTAGGAAGAAAGATAGCTCAGAAAAGGAAGAAGAACCACATGCTCATTTTGAGCAAGCGTCGGAACAGGAGTGGGGACCAAATATTCTTGAAGCAGAATAGTCGATAGGTAGAATGGCTGCCTTTGATGAAGCTGCACCTGATAGAGAAACTAATAAAGGTGTCGGGGAACCTGGAGAAGGCATCCCTACAGAACTAATTGGAATCTTAGTCCGAAGGATCAAGTTCAGAGGATCGAGAAAAAAGAGGATGGTTAGTTCTCCATTTATTGTTCTAAAGAGAAAGAAGCTGGAAGAAGTAACTTGAAACTCATTGAATGCAGTTGTATGAAGTTATGTCTTATACGGTACAATACATCTAGCCACATGTTGTTGTGCAGGTTTCCTTGCTCGATCATTAGAGCCCAAGTAACTTCAAACTCATTTTTCGAATCACACTTTCTCATGCATTTGTAAAATAGATTGTTAACGCTCTTGTATGTCACACCGCAATGAACTTTCAATAAGAATTTCTTATAGATATGCCATTGGCATAATCTATGTCTTGTGAATGGAAGACAATCTGCAATAGCTCTTGCCATCGCTTGATCCTGATCAGTAAACATTGCAATTGGATTCTTATCATTCATTATATGAATGAAGGTTTTGAATAACCACTTGAACGATTCTATCGTCTTGTTAGATAAAAAACCAACTCCAAATAGAACGTTTTGCCGATGTTGGTTAATCCCAACGAAAGGAGCATAACATAAATTATACTTATTCAAACGGTAGCTAGTGTCAAAAATGGTGACATCTCTAAAACAATCATAATCTAGTCTGCAAGATCCATCACTCCAGAAAAAGCTTGTAAGTCCGCCCTCCTCATCACTTTGGAAATCCCATGCAAACATGCTATCTTCATTTTGGCGCTGCATGAATAATTCTAAGAGAGAGTTGGCATCACCCTGTTCAATTCTGCTTCTTTTATATCTTTGAATGAAGTTGTATGCATCTTATCTAGTGCACTCTAAGTATTCAACACCACCAAGCTCCGTAGCAAGGAAATTGAATGCATCAGCTGCTCTAATCCCAGAACCTGTCATTGATCTTAGTAAATTTGCACTTAACTCGCTAATCTTCTGACTAGAATGTAGAAGGTGCTTGTCATTGGATTCCGCCAAGGGGTGGTTATGAATTTCAACAAATTTCTTTATGGTCCATTTGCCATCAAAATTAATAGCATAGTGAACCATTGCTTGACAACCAGTCCGTGTATCCGCTTTTCTGTACTTCATAGTAGTGGCTAGCTGAGATTCTCTTTTATGACCTGATTTTCCACAAATATAATCCTTCGACTTAATTTGCTTGGATTTAGCCCAGTAAGTTGTGTGGTCCTTACATACAGTGAAACCAACATAATGTGCATAAGCACAATAATGTTTGTAAGCCTCTTCCTCATTATGGACAACAATATTAAGAAAGCTATGAGCAATTGGATCATTACAATCTGTTTCTGCCCTTGATATCTACAAATTTAAAGTATGCAATAGAGATAGTCAGATAAATAACCCTAGACACAGAATAATGATGGAATAACCTAACGACAATCAAAGATTGACACAAAATCTCACCTTTTTTTAGAGATCTGGTGGGTTTATGTGCAGATTATTCTTAGGCTATTATTGGGTTATTCTCGGGTTATTGAGTATTTCTTCAATCAACCAGAAAATAAATAACTCTAAACACAGAATAATGATGAAATAACCTAACCACAATCAAAGATTCACACAAAATCTCACATTTTTTAGAGATCTGTTGGGTTTATGCTTAAGTTATTCTTAGGTTACTGTTGGGTTATTCTCGGGTTATTGAGTATTTCTTCACTCAACCCGAAAATAAATAACCTTAAACACAAAATAATGATGAAATAACCTAACCATAATCGAAGATTCACACAAAATCTCACTTTTTTTAGAGATCTGGTGGTTTTATGCGTAGGTTATTCTTAGGTTATTGTTGGGTTATTCTCGGGTTATTGTTGGGTTATTCTCAAGTTATTGAGTATTTCTTCAATCAACCAGAAAATAAATAACACTAAACACAGAATAATGATGGAATAACCTAACCACAATCTAAGATTCACACAAAATCTCACTTTTTTTAGAGATCTGTTGGATTTATGCACATGTTATTCTTAGGTTATTGTTGGGTTATTATCGGGTTATTGAGTATTTCTTCTATCAACCTGAAAATAAATAACCCTAAACACAAAATATTGATGAAATAAACTAACCACAATTGAAGATTCACACAAAATCTCACTTTTTTAGAGATCTGGTGGGTTTATGCGTAGGTTATTCTTAGGTTATTGTTGGGTTACTATCGGGAAAATGGAAAACGGTTGAAGTAAGCAATAAATTTTACCTCCGTTTCAAAGACGTTGACATTCATTTCGTCATCCGTGTGCTTAAACTCTTCATTAAGAGAGAAATCTATCTCCATCATAAATGCAGCGAGCAAACTCTAGCTAAGACAAAAAAACCCTTTTTGAAAACTTCTTTTCTACTGAATAATGCAAAATAGAAGTTTCTGAGGGAATAATACCCAAAAAATAGGCCGGAATATGCCAAAAAGGCGGGATAATACGTAACATTTAGCTCGTCGGGTTGGGCCGGGCTTAACGCGATATTTTTTCTTTTTCATGACGTGTAAATATGGGTCCCGCAAGACTAGATGGCGTCTTTTGCTTGGATAGCGGACGTAGCGCACCGCACTGGGACCTGAGGGAAAAATTCAGCCCATTCCACATGTCGATGTACCTCGCAAGGAACATAAGGAAATTTGACATAAGTGTGTATTAATTAATAATCTCAATTGTCTTATGAAGAGAAAAACTTATCCTTTTTAAAAAAAAAAGAGAACTAAATGAAAAAAAAGAAAATTGAATGCAAAAGAAAAAAAATATAAATTAAAAAAAAATTATCCCAGAGAACAAAAAGAGAACCATGAATCCATTTGTTGAGCCATGAGTCTATAATCAGAACAAGTATTAGAGGAAAGGACACCTTTATATTTGAAGAGAAATTACTTATTCATGAGCAAATAATGGCATCTCGTGATTTTCGTCTAAACTAAGAAGAATACTAAAATTATCAAGAAGCAAACCCCATAGATCGGGAAAAAAGGTGCAATCTATTCAGATCTCATCCATAAAGAAAGACATAATAATTCTTTAAAAGAAAAAAAATTAAAGTCCTTTAAGCAAGATTGCTGAATCATTTCACTTCTAACCTTCAACATTTTCAAAAGCTTTGATAGAACTATTTGTAGAAAAGAAGCATAAAGCAAGAAAATCAGACCTATGATGATGAATCCGAAGAACGACAAGTAAGATTGAGCAGTAATTCCCAGCTAAAATCGACATTCCTGATGCATTGGAGCAGTCTGTTTCATCATCCGAGATCATCCGGACAAATTAGTTAACGATTCTATCAAATTAACTTCGATTCACGCGTTGTGCGTCAAATGAAATTATTTTGACCCGATCGGAGTCATTTAACGAGTACATCATAGATCGGTCCTCACATAAGCGAGAACCAAAGTTAAGTAAAATGTTCACGGTAGAAAGTCAAATGTCACACACGTCATGGGGTCCATCTATGTCTTTTAAAGCCCTATGGAAACTCAACAAGAGCTTCAATATGTCAACTTTTAATTGATTCAACTGAACGTTAAGGATTAGAAACTGTCCATATGAAACTTCAAGGAGCGAAGAAATGGCTTGAATTTCTAAGTGGTGTGGGTCTCAGTCTAGTCCTCTAAGAGAGTCAAAATAGAAAACTCCTAAGGCTAGATCCTAGGGTATCTAAAGAAAGAGAAAGGAAGACCTCAAAAATGAGGTCAACAGGCTTGTTGTTAAATTCTAAGAAAAAGTTATTGTTGTAGATCCACTTGATATCGTAGAAAGCTGCCCTCGTAGTTAGCTCCAAGCTCCTCAACAAAGTAACAATTCTAAAGTTTAAAGGTTGAAAGGTTTAAATGACAAGTTTAGTTTAATATGGGGGGTTAAAGTTGATTAGAGGTACACCAATTAGGATCCCATCTTTCTCTCATCCTGGTATCACTATTTTTTTTTGAATTTACTTAGCTTAAACAAGTTGTTAGGCTCATCTTAACTGGGGAGAACTCGGTAGAAACCGTGGGTTACCTCATTCGAGGGACTCTCGTAATTTCAAAAGGCGTGTTATGAAGTTGTATTTCAAAGAATTTATGGTTACCTTTGAAATGATTTAATTTAATTTTGAGAATTGTTTGACTTTTTAGATTTGAGAAAGTTTTTATTTTATCAACCAAACATGTATGGTACGTTGAAACAGTAGCAAAATTGCATTAAATGAAATGATTGAAAGTAAATAAAATTGTAAAGACATACCTGTCATATTCTCGCTGCTCCTGCTGAAATGTTAGAACTTGTAACATATATAATTTTAAAGGAAATTCAAATAAATTGCAAGAACAGAAAACAAGAAAACCAGCTAAATGTGTATATACCAAACCCAAGGTCATAACTTAGCGTGTACTTAAAGGTATTAATAGATAATTTCCTGAAATAAATAATAATAAGTTCAATTATCCTTCAAAATATCCAAAAGGTCATAAAAGTGTTCAGAGAACAATCCCTAACAACGTTTTAAAACCCTTTGGAACTTTTCGTGTTCATTTGAACCTATTATGTTGTTCAATTAATCATCCAAAACTTTAAATTTATTTTCAATGAATTAATAAACCCTATGGTCAGTAAACCTTAATATTGTAGTTATCCCAAGCATAGGGTAATTAGACAATCACATGATGCTTATTTTAGAGTTATGTAAGTGAATGGCCCGAGGGACAAACTCAGAGTCATTAAGGATTTTATGCCCCGGATTAAAGCTTGGCTTGTAGTGTTTTCAGAATGATCATAATTAGTTATATTATCTTTTTTGAACCTCATTAAACAATCTTGGATTAAGTCTAGTTGACTACTAAGCCCTTAACAATTTCATGGGTAAATTTACAATTATCAAAATGTCAATCTATGTGAGATATGTTCTTATCAAATGGTCATGTTATCACCAAATAAGGGCTTCAAATATTTGAATTATTGTCTTCCTAATTAAGCCCACAACCTTAGGATCATCCAATTAAATTAACCTCCAAGTCATAATAAATAACAAAATTACAATTCTACCCTTATCATGAAAACATGGCAAATCGGTTTCTACCTTTAACCCATTATGTTTAAAACCTCCAAAAGAGTTCATTATGGTGAAAATTACCCATCTACCCTTTGGTTCATCCTAAATTTTAATTCAGGCTTCAAAATCTAAATTTACCATTTTGCCCCTAGAGCTCTCCACTTCATAACTTATCAAATATGACTTTGAAATTTTCATGGTACCCCACTCATGGGTGAATTAAAATATGAGAGGAGAAAATGTGAATTTTCTAATTTTTACTTAATTTTTATAATTATTTTAGCTTAAAAACATGATTCTCAATATTAATTTATTTAACTAATAAAAATAAAATTCTTGTTCATGGGAAAATTATTGGAGGTTCACCTAGGTTAGAGGACCACTTTGACAAAATTTTGAGATTTCTAATATTATGTTTCTATCAACTTTTTCACTTCGGTGATGATTCGTTGTTCTATTTCAAGGCGCATTCTCCTGGGAGTCTATTTTACTGGGGTTATATTCATGTCCACCCCTAGTTTATGGACTGCAACCTCTCCTGACAGTCCTGACATTTCATTGTAGCTCCATGCGAAGCAATCATTGCATTATGTTAATAATTTGACCAATTCTGCAGATTCTTTGTCATCAAGTAGAGAACTTATAAATGTAGGCCGGGGTCGTTCTTAAGTCCCGAGGTTAATCTCTTTCAATTCATCTATGGTTGATTTAATTTCTTCCTTAAATTCTGGCGGAGCATCTTCTATTGGTTGATCAGTAGAGTCATCCTCTATATCAAGGCAATCCTCTTCTGACTCACCAGTAACAACCATGCAAAATTCAGAATCATCGATTGGTCCGACTGTACCAAATCTGAGACCTTCTTTTGAATTGGGAGTTCAACTTTTAGCATTCCATAGTTTTTCAAAAAGTTGAAATTTATCTTTTGGCATTTGTTTTGGTAAGTGTCCCTGTTGAATTAAATTTTGAACACAAGGCGAGAAGTAACCAAAAGGCAATTCCATTAATTCATTAGAATCATCATCCAAATTTACATGCTTTTCAAGATCAGTAGAGGTAGAAGCACGGTAAAATTTGATCAGCTTTGAACCAACACTACGGACTTCCTTGACCTCTAAACTCTTGAGCTTTTGAGGGAGAATCAGAGTAAGGGTCATAATATTCGCATGGTGGTTTTTCTGATCATACATTGTTTCATATTCATTCTTCTCTATATCTTCTAGGGATATCTCGTACTGAGGTTTCTTTGTTTTGTCATCATTACCTCATCTTCAGAACTGTCTTCATCACCAAGGTTAGCCTAGTCCGTTCAACAATTAAATTGATCTTTCCTCGTCCGCGTCCCTGGCCTCGACCTCGGTTGCGTGAACTAGAAGAACCTCCACCAACTTGTTGTAAGGAAGTGGTAGAAGATTGTTGAAGCGGAGTTGTATGGCCTCCTTATTGTGATTCTTCTGAATCTTCATCTTTGTTTGTCAAAATCTCGCGCGAGAAGACAATATTCTTTGGAGGCACGTAGTAGGCAGCATCTTCATGGATATCAACTTCATGCACTGAAAACTGTTACATATCTCCCTTGATGCAATTTTCTAGACCATCTTTGCGGTATTTGATGCACTGGTGTAGAGATGATGGAACCATAATGTGCTCATGAATCCATGGTCAACCCAATAGAGCGTTAAAAGAGGTCTCGACATCGATGATATGAAATTTATCGGTTGTTACGAGTTCTCCAACCTTCACAAGTAATGTGATTGATCCAAGGGCTCTTTCTCCTTTTTGGTTGAATCCTCTTAACATCATTTTATCAGTTGTAAGCTCTTGAGCTTCAATATCCAAATAGGCCAATGTCCATAGGCTCATCAAGTTAAGAGATGCTCCAGGATCCACTAAAACCCTGGATAACACAAATCTGCCAATGTTGACGGAGAAGTAGAGCTGACAGTTGTGGTCGGCGGTACCGAGCAGCAAGTCTTCACCTGTGAAGGTTACCCCTGACTGTTCTCTCAACGAGCAAACTTCATCTGAGGATGTGCTAGACAACTGAGCTAAGAAAATTTTTGGATCAAGCAAAGCTGTAACCAGAGATTCTCTCTCCTTTGACAGGATCAGAGCGTCGTAGATGCTTAGTCGGGCAGGTAACTTCCTAAGATGATCTCGTTGTAGTCTACTTTGTAGGGTCCTCCAATTTTATCTTGATTATGTGGTTCTTCCACTGGATATGTTGTATTCTACTTTATAGGGTCCTCAAATTTTATCTTGATTATGTGGTTCTTCCACTAGCAGAGGTGAGGTTATTTCTTCTCGAGTTATTATTTGTTTTCCCTTGTCTGTTGGAGCTGTTCTCGGTGGTTATACTTTTCCGCTCCTTAAGTTGACTTCTGTGATTTCTTCATCTTGAGACATCATTGTTGAATATTCCAGTGTCTTTTCCTCCTCATTGGAAAGATCTAAGTTGATGGCGAGCGGTGCATCGTGATGCTCGAGAGTTGGCTCTTTGTTATCGGTGCTGTCGTAAGCAGTATTATTAATGTCTTCTTTGGACTTCACAACGTGTTCATCGAACTCGAGTACAATTTGAGGATCATTTTGGGGATCCAGATCAAAGCTAGATCTGTCACAATCAGTTACATTATCACCAAAAATAGTCAAAATGTATCCAAAGTCACAATCATTATATTCATAAGACCCCGGAGGGACAAAAAGATAATCATACAAAGTCCAGGGTTGGAGGATTTTCTTCCCCAAATCCGAAACATCCAATCTAGTAGAGGCAACCCCTATCCTACCCCCCGTGCTATGAATCTTAGCAGTGACACTTTTCTTTTTCTTGTTCTTTTTCCTTGACGATGACGAATCTTCTGATGAAACCTTCATCTCAGGCTCGGTATGTTGCAGACTCTGAATGGAGGCTTGTTTTGATGCATACTGTATCTTGTTAGGTATCTTCTTGGACGATCTGCTCCAGAACTCATTCCATTCTTCTTTGGTATTTGTAGAAGCTTGTTTCGATGAATCTTGTAATTGATTAAGGACCCTCTTGAGTTCATCCCAAGTTGTACTCCATCCATCTATTCCGACATAAGGATCAATTGGGTAGATTGACTCAGCTGAAATCATGTTTATGGAACCTTTTTCAGGTTCTCTCAAATACGCCTTTGGGATTGTTATATTCTCTTCCTTGAGGTTCTTCTTGAGCTAGTCCTTAAAAAAGAAACACTTGTCTATAGTGTGCCCAAGCAACCGGTGGTATGGGAAAAAATTTCGTTCATTCTTCTTATCCATCTCTTTAGGTTTCTTTGGATCAAGTAGTTTGAATTCTGGTTTCTTCATCAAGCTTTTGAATATTCTAGTCAAGGCTTCATCCTTGAAAGAATACACAACTTTCTGTCGCTCTAATAGAGATATTCTTTTACCCATTGTTCGAGGTGATCCCTTCTGAGGCGATCATTGGTTGGATTGACTGTTCTGTTTCTGAGAGTACTGTGAGAAGACTAGAGATGCTCTTCTGCATATATCTTTATCGGCTGCTTTCCTTTGTCGACAGTTGTGAATACTCCTGATTTCTTTTCGAACACCCTGGTCACCTTCGCCTTTTCATGTTGCTCCATGTGCTTCATTTCTTCTTGAAGACTGCTGGATTTACTGAGTAGCTTCTCGGAGGATTTTATACTGAATCCCTTAAGCATGAAAGCTACTAGCCCATGAATGCTTTTGAGTAGGATCTCAATTGCTTGTTGTTCCTGTAACTGAGGTTCACATTTCATGCTAAGGTTTCTCCACCTCAAAATATAGTCTGCCAAGGTTTCGCTGGGCTTTTGCTTCTCCATCATTAGCTCTCTAGTAGACACATGATGTTGTGTCCCGACAAATCTTTTCACAAATAACTGTTTCAACTCCAAAAATGTTTCAATTGACCCATTGGGCAAGTCAGCGTACCAGTTGAAAGCAATCCCTGACAAGCTGCTGATGAACTGCTGGAAGAGTAGAGCCTCACTATTTCTTGTGTTGCCACAACTGGCTAAGAAATGCGCTATATGTTGTATGGGATTTCCAGTCCCATCAAATATCTTGAAGTTTGGGACCACAAAACCCTTGGGGAAAGGCACAACATCGAACTCTTCTGGGTAAGTTCTACCCTTCAAAATTGATGCACTGCCCTTGAATTGGGCTAAGTCGTCCCGCACTTGTTCAACCATTTGCTTGAATTTCTTTTCTGGCATGACACTTGATGGAGAATCTTTCTTTGGTTGCTCATCTTTGTTTGCTGATGTAGCCTCTCTTCTTTCATCTATAATGTGTATGATTTCTGGCTGATTAATCTCTAGAGAAGCCAATTGCAGTGCTTGTGATTGCCGCTGAATGGTGGCCATGGCGGTCATAGCTGCAGTCATCCCTTCTATTCTTTTCTCTAGTAGGTTGACTTGCTCATCCCTTAGGAAGATAACCCTACACCCGCTCATCTACGACGTTCTCTTCGGTGTGAGGTTGAGCCTCGCCCGCAGATGTGGTAGCTCTGGTTTTGATCACATGGACATCCATGAAATCCTCCTCCAAGTAATCATTGTAATCAAAATCTTCATTGTCACTGTTGACGGAAACCTCGTGCTCTCAAGCTAACTCAAAAATCTTAATCCCGAGTTTCTCAACTTTCTCCTCAATTATCGATTCCTTGATCGCTTTAAGATCTAGAGGACCCTGATGGACATCCTTTACTTGTTCCTCCATCTCACTGGTTATTGTCGCGACGATGTTAGATATTTCAAGCACTGGTTTTACTTCATGTCCTGTAGGCTCACTGAACTGTTTCGGTGCAGCGACCTTGGGTACCCATACCCTCTTCTTCTTCGACATTGATGTCTTAGGACTGGGCGTGTTAGTAGAGACATCGGTATGTCGAGGGAAGATATGCTCCCTGTGGCGTAGACCGGCTACAGTACCAGATAACCATCTTGTCTTTCTTTCCGGGATTACAGGAATAACAGGTAAGATCCTCGAACCCAGTCTCGACTTAATCGGTCGGTGACCTGTTGTCCTGGTGGTGGTATGATCGGTGGTGACTATAACAGTATCAACTCGATTCCCAAAACAGAACCAGACGGGAATATGGGTAGGTGACTTTTCAGTTGACTTGTGAGACTTTCTAACGGACTTAATATCCTTCAAAATTTCTTTTTTCATACAAGGTGAAATTGCATGTCCCACTCGCTTAAGTAATTCACTAACATAACATCCTTCCTTGGTAGCAAGCCTTCTAAAAACTGTGCTAACTCGAATGGTAGGAGTGAACTTCCTTTCCTCCTCACTGTGTCCATGAAGTGATGGTAATGCGGCAGCAATCTTTCGGATACTCTCATATCCATCAGTATCTGTCAGAGGATGGAATCTACTGGAAGGAGTGGATAAATTTCTAGTAACACTTCTTCAACTTGATGAGGCTCCTCCTCAACGGGTGTCTTTTTAGGAGCCTGGGCTTTGATAGCCCTTCGAACTCTTCTATTGTGGTTCCTCCTTTGAGTTCGGGTCAGCGGTTCAGTCCTTGAGCTCGACCAGATTTCAAACACGGGTGGTGGGAAAGTTAATCCTTCAATCGAATCTTCAACGATCATCACTTCTTTCCCCTTAGTAGCAGCAGGGATAGCAGGCTTGGCGGGTGACGCGATGGCAGTAGCTTTAGCCTTTTTGCAGGCAGGGAAGTCCTGAAGGTAGCTCAAGTTGAATTCTTTAGACGGTTCTTGCATTTCCGGAGCAGCGATCTTCATTACCACGAATGGGGCTTTCTTGAGGATAGCCTCAAGGTCTTCAAATCCAGCTCCGAACTCGATGGTGGGAGCGACGTTACGGGCGCTGTGGTCCGATGGCAGGTTGTAGGAAAAGGTCAGCGTTGGGTGGGCCATTGCAGCGGGCTTTAAAACAAAAAGTTTTAGGGTTAGCTATATGGCCAAAAACATCGTAATCTTTAGTGCAAGTACTAAAAATAGAGGTTGATCTATAGACAGGGTGGGTCTTAATTTACAGGTATTTTTAACATCTTTATTTAAAAAGGTGTAAAATTTAATTATTATAAAAAAATTTCAAAGTGCACGCAACACAACACGATTTGATTTAATTTACAGAATAACAAATCAAATTTGGAAGGGAGATGTGAAGAAATTTTAGGACCTAGTGCGGGACCCAATTAGTGGCAGGGAATGCCGAGGTGAAATTAATCCACTGGCACACCTATTGGGGATCCGACCCCATATAAAAATTTAAAGAGTCCTTAATGACCTTCTGAACCCCTATGTTCAAAGATGGTTGAACAGCTAGTCCTGAAGTTCAAGGAGTTGACCATACCTTCCCAAGAAAGAAATGGGTAAAGTATGCCAATGGAAGAAGAGTAATTTGGTCCAAGAGGGACATGGACACATTACCGATGTGTGAAAATAATATTTTTTTATTTTAATGGAGAGAAAAGCAAATCCTTAGTGGAGTCGCTAGAAGCTTTCGACGCTATTTCGGGGTTGGAGGGGAGTTGCTCGTAAGAAGCTGTCTACTACTAGAATTGAAATCCCATAGCCCACTTCGGAAGGACGTTGAAGTATGAAATTAAACTGATCCCATATTTTTCATAGTTTAAAATGAAAGAGCACTGNTAAGGATCCTCCTCAACGGGTGTGTTCTCAGGAGTCTGGGCTTTGACGGACCTCTGAATTCTTCTATTATGGTTCCTCCTTTGAGTTTGGGTCAGAGGTACAGTCCTTGAGCTCGACCTGATTTCAAACACAAGTGGTGGGACAATTAACCCTTCAGTCAGTTCTTCAACGACCATCACCTCTTTCCCCTTAGTAGCAGCAGGGATAGCAGGCTTGATGGTAGTAGCTTTATCCTTCTTGTAGGCAAGGAAGTCCTGAAGGCATTTTAAACTAAATTTTGCAGACTACATCACTACGAATGGGGCTTTCCCAGGGATAACCTCGAGGTCTTCAAATCCAGCTTTGAACTTGATGATGGGAGCGACGTTACGGGCGTTGCGATCCGTTGGCAGGTTGCAGGAAAAGTTCAGCGTTGGGTAGGCCATCACAGCAGGCTTTAAAACAAAAAGTTTTAGGGTTATCTACATGGCCAAAAACCTTGTAATCTTTAATGCAAGCACTGAAAAATAGAGGATGATCTGTAGATCAGGCGGGTCTTAATTTTTGGGTATTTTTTAACATCTCTGTTTAAAAAGGTGTAAAATTTAATTAATGCAAGAAAGTTTTAAAGTGCGTGCAGCACAACATGATTTGGTTTAATTTGTGGAATAGAAAATTAAATTTAGATGTGAAAAATTAGGACCTAGTGCGGGACCCAATTAGTGGCAAAGAATGCCCAGGTGGGATTAGTCCACCGACAAACCTATTGGGGATCCGACCCCACTTGAAAATATAAAGAGTCCTTAATGGTCTTCTAAACCCCTCTGTTCAAAGATGGTTGAACAGCTGGTCCTGAAGTCCAAAGACTTAGCTGTACTTTCTCATGATAGAAATGGGTAAATTATGACAATGGAAGAAGGGTAATTTGGCCCAAGTGGGACATGGACATATTACAGATGTGTGAAAATAATATTTCTTGATTTGTATGGAGATAAATGCACGTCCACAGCGGAGTCACCAGAAGCTATCAGCGTTGGAGGGGAGTTTCCCCTAAGAAGTTGTCAATCGCCGGAATTAAAATCACGTTGCCCGCTTCGGAAGAATGTTGAAGTATGAAATCAAACTGACCCCATATTTTTTATAGTTTAAAATGAAAGAGCACTGTACCTCAAATCCTGTATCTATCCCGAAGGATAAACACAAGACTTGAGGATGAGGCTCGATCAAATAAACTAAGGAAAGTATGACATCTGTCTGGTCTGCGAAACCGTTGTATTTGCCGACAAATTCCCCTATTTAATATAAAAAATTAAATAGGGTTTATATTAAGCTGGGTTCGGACATGCTTCCTATAATGGCAAGCCCCCATAGTTAATTACATCTTAAATGACCGAAATCACTTAAGAATACTCTCGACAAACAATTAGAAAATATTATCATCAAGGAATTTCAAAGGGTAGGACTTTTCTATGAAATTGGACGTAGAGGTGTGAAAGGGGATTTGTTCAAATTTGGGACATTTATTAAGGGATCCAAGGGAGGAAGAACTAGGGGATGTCATGGATCCAGAGGCAAACCTCGGTGACTTCCCAAGCTATGTTAATGTTTGGCTTCAGTTTTGATGAGAAATATTTAGGTGTTTCATCTTGCCATGTTTATTAGTTAGGGCTTACATTCGTGGGAACGATAAAACAAATAGCCTAAAAGATGTGAGGATTTAGGTCATGACAAACGACAACCTCAGAATCCCAAGACGAGTTAGTGTTTATATTGTATAGCAGGGCTATGCAAAGACCTAAAGATGATATGAGGATTTACGTTGCATAAGCAAGCAACCTCAAAGTCCTATGGCTTTGTTGTTTAAGTCTAAGGAAGGAAGATTGATTTAGCTGGGGAAAACAGGTTTTGCTTTTGAAGATGGCCTTTCTGCTCACCATGCTAGCTTCAAGTTCCTCACCGGGATGAGTTTGAGTTTTCTAGTGTGTCAAGTTATAATATCAAATCAGGTGGCCATATGGTTGAAGTTCTTTAAATTTNGTATATTAAGCTGGGTTCAGACATGCTTCCTATAAAAGCAAGCTCCTATAGTTAATTAGATCTTAAATGACCAAAGCCACCTAAGAAGACTATCGATAAAAATCAAGAACTATTATCTTCAAGGAATTTCAAAGGGTAGGACTTTTCAATGAAATCGGACGTAGAGGTGTGAAAGGAGGATTGGTTCAAATTTGAAACATTTTATTGTAGAATCCAAAGGAGGAGGAACTAGGGGATGTAGTTCAAATTTGGAACAATTTATTGTAGAATCCAAAGGAGGAAGAACTAGGGGATGTCATGGATCAAGAGTTTCAAAGGGTAGGACTCTTCAATGAGATCGGACGTAGAGGTGTGAAAGGGGATTGGTTAGAATTTCAAAGGGTAGGACTTTTCAATGAGATCGGACGTAGAGGTGTGAAAGGGGATTGGTTCAACGAAGGTAGGACTCTTCAACGAAATCAGACGTAGAGGTGTGAAAGGGGATTGGTTCAAATTTGGAAGGCAGGACTCTTCAACGAAATCGGACATAGAGGTGTGCAAGGGGATTGGTTCAAATTTGGAACATGGTGGGACTCTTCAACGAAATCAGATGTAGAGGTGTGAAAGGGGATTGGTTCAAATTTGGAACATTAGAGTCCAAAGGAGGAAGAACTAGGGGATGTCATAGATCTAGAGGAGAACCTTGGTGACTTCCAACTCTTCAACAAAATTGGATGTAGAGGTGTGAAAGGGGATTGGTTCAAATTTGGAACATTTTATTGTAGAATCCGAAATCAGACATAGAGGTGTGAAAGGTGATTGGTTCAAATTTGGAACATTACGTTGTAGAATCCAAAGAAATCGGACATGGAGGTGTGCAAGGGGATTGGTTCAAATTTGGAACATTTTATTGTAGAATCCAAAGGAGACTTTTCAATGAGATCGGACAAAGAGGTGTGAAAGGGGATTGGTTCAAATTTGGAACATTTTGTTGTAGAGTCCAAAGGAGGAGGAACTAGGGGATGTCATGGATCCAGAGGAGAACCTCGATGACTTCCCAAGCTATCCTAATGCTAGGGATGTCATGGATCCAGAGGAGAATCTCAGTGACTTCCCAAGCTATCCTAATGTTTGGCTTCAAGGATGTCATGGATCCAGAGGAGAACCTCGGTGACTTCTCAAGCTATCCTAATGTTTGGCTTCCGTAGAGGTGTGGAAGGGGATTGGTTCAAATTTGGAACATTTTATTGTAGAATCCAAAGGAAGAAGAACTAGGGGTGAATGGGGATTGGTTCAAATTTGGAACATTTTATTGTAGAATCCAAAGGAAGAAGAACTAGGGGATAGGATTGGTTCAAATTTGGAACATTTTATTGTAGAATCCAAAGGAAGAAGAACTAGGGGATGTGGGGATCCAGAGGCGAACCTTGGTGACTTCCCAAGCTATCCTAATGTTTGGCTTTAGTTTTGAAATCCAAAGCAGAACCTCGGTGACTTCCCAAGCTATGCTAATGTTTGGCTTCAGTTTTGAGGAGAAATATTTAGGTGTTTCATCCTGNTGTTGACCTCACTTTTGGTTGAGGTTTAGAAACTTCTTTAGTAGCCTAGGTCTAGCCATAGGACTTCCCTATTGACTAGTGTTAGAAAACTACAAAATGTACCCTCACCATTAGAAACTCAAAACTCTTCTCTTTACTCAACTTGAAGTTCCACATATTGATCCTNGGTGTGAAACGATCACACAAAGAGCCTAAAAGATGTGAGGATTTAGGTCGTGACAAACGACAACCTCAGAATCCTAAGACGAGTTAGGGTTTATATTGTATAGCAGGGCTATGCAAAGGCTAGCAACCTCGAAGTCTTATGGTGAGGATTTACGTTGCATAAGCAAGCAACCTCGAAGTCTTATAGCTTTGTTGTTTAAATCTAAGGAAGGAATATTATTTTAGCTGGGGAAGACAGGTTTTGCTGTTGAAGATGGTCGTGCTGGCCATAATGCTAGCTCCAAGCTCCTACCGTGACGAGTTTGAGTTTTCTAGTGTGTTTAGTTATAATGTCAAATCAGGTGGCCCTATGCTTGAAGTTCTTTAAATCTTATGAGAGCATATTAAAGTTGATTAGAGCGACACCGGTCAGGATCCTACGGTTCCCTCGTTCCGGCGCCACTATTTTCTATTGGATTCACTTAGTCCAAATGAACTTACTAAACTCCACTTAATGAGTTCCATAATTTCTTTTAAACCGTGGGAAGCCTCGTTAGCAACCATAGGTTACCTCATCCGAAGGATTCCCGATTATCCGATAGAGACATCTTAACTTAGTTGAAGTTGTGGTTTTATGTGATGTTTGTTATTAAATTTTGAGTTGTTTAATATTTTAAATGTTGTGGGGTGAATTTTTTATTGGTTGATTTTAGTTTTTGTTTTGGTTTATGGTTTTGGTTATGTGGCTATCTTGATAGTTTTAGTTTTCATGTAGGGTGACATCATTGTTTAGCATGCAAATTTGCATGTATAAAAGTACATAATGAAAGTACAAGAAAGATAACGTTGAAAACTGTAAAAGTGTACCTGGCGAGTCTTCTCGTTCCACCACCTGNTGAAATGATGAATAACCTAGATAATCAAATAAATGAAAATCGATGCAGACCTTTAAAAGATTATGCTAATCCAACAGTAGATGAACTTTACTTAAATATTCAAAATTCTGATGTTTCTGCAATTCATTTGAGCTTAAACCTGTTATTATCCAAATGGTACAAAATAATCAGTTTGGAGGAGCATCTATTGAAGATCACAACTTACATCTTGCTAACTTTCTTGAAATTTATGCTACTTTTAAATATGATGGAGTGTCTAATGATATTGTTAGGCTTACACTTTTTGCTTTTTCACTAAGAGATAAAGCTAAAGCTTGGTTAAATTCATTAGCACCTGGATCTATTAGAACTTGGGGATAATTATCACAATAATTTGTGGTTAAATATTTTCCACCCTAAAAAACTGTTAAGCTTAGAAATGATGTTACATCTTTTTGTCGGTTTGAAGGGGAATCGATATATGAAGCCTGAGAAAAATTTAAGGATCTCCTTAGAAAATGTCCACACCATGCTATACCAGATTGGTTAATAATTCAAACTTTTTATAAGATATTAGTAGGATCACTTAGATATATTATAGATGCTGTTGTAGGTGGATCACTAATGTTAAAACATTTTAATGAAGCATACTATTTAATAGAAGAAATGACTACTAATAATTTTAATTGGCCCTCTGACGGGTAAATCCTAAGAGAGTAGCTAGTATTCATGAATCTGATGCAATATCTATTTTAGCATCTCAAATTGCTGCTATATCAAAAAAGATTGATCAAATTAGAGTGAATTATTCTCAAATGCCACTAGTATTAGAGGAAAATTCACTAGGGCAGGTAATTGATACTCAATCATCTTATGAAACTTTGAATGTTATAATAAATCGTAATAACAATACCTATTATAACTATTACAGCCTTGGATGGGAAAATCACCCTAATTTTACTTAGAAAAATTATAAAAATTCAATGAACCCCTCAGGAAATTTAAATAATTAAGAAAATCCCAATTATTTATCTTATTATCTTCCTGGATTTAACTCTAAGCCTAACTCACAAGTTAAGGAAAAGAATTTGACAATGGAAGAAGTAATGTGGAATATGGGAAATGAAATACAAAATCAAGGGGCTACTATTAGAAATATTAAAAATAAATTAGGACATATTGCTACTACACTTAGTAATAGACCTTTAGGAAATCTTCCGAGTATTGTGGAAGTTAATCCAAAAGATCAAAATAAGAAGCAAATTAAAGCTATTCAATTACAAAGTGGAAAAGAAGCTGAAACAAGAATCCAAAGAGAAACTAAAGTTGCTGAGCAGAAGGAAAAGATTGAAAGCGATTATAATGAAAATGAACAAGTACAAGTTCCCTTAAGAAAACCATTACCTTCATTTCCTCATTGACTAAAGAAGAAAAAAAAAGACAAACAATCTACAAAATTTTTGGAAATCCTTAAAAAGTTAACGATAAACATTCCTTTCATTGAGGCTTAGGAAAAAAATGCCATGTTATGTGAAATTTATGAAAGATATACTAAACAAGAAAATTAAGTTTGTAGATCTTGAGACCGTTCCACTCAGTGAAGAGTGTAGCACTATTATTCAGAAAAAGCTCCTTGAAAAGTTAAAAGATCCTGGTAGTTTTACTATACATTGTGTAATTGGTGAAAAGTTTTTTGGAAAAGCCTTATATGATTTAGGAGCAAGTATCAATCTTATGCCTCTATCAATTTTTAAATGTTTAGATTTAGAAGAGATTTCTCCTACTACTATAACTCTTCAGTTAACTGATCGATCAATAACTTATCTTAAAGGAGTTATAGAAGATGTATTAATAAAAGTGGATAAATTTATTTTTCCTATAGACTTTATAATATTAGATATGGAGGAAGATAAAGAGATTCCTAACTTTTTGGGGAGACCATTTCTTGCAATAGGGAGAGCTGTCATAGATGTGCAAAATGGAGAATTAATAATGATAGTTAATGATCAAGAAGTAACATTTAATGTTCCAAAAGCTATGAAATATCCTGCATTAGAAAAAGATAATGAATGTTTTAGGATGGAAGTTACCGATTATCTAAGTAATCAGCAATTTAAGAAAGAGTTTGAAGAAAAATTAAGTCAAGAAGAATTTAGTGAGAATGAGAATGAAATAAAAGAAGAGAATTTAGATTATATTCAGGATAAATTTAAAACTTTAGATTTGTTGGAAAATGATAATAAAAATCTTATTACCCTGAACTTGAACTGAAAATATATTTGCCCATTTAAAATATGTATTTTTAGGAGATTCATCTACAGTGCCTCTTATTGTACCTTCTGAGTTGACTGAAATTCAAGAAAAAAAATTAATAGAAATGTTGAAAAGATATAGAAAGGCTTTTGGATGGACTTTATTAGATATTAAAAGAATTAGTACTTCAATTTGTATGCACAGAATTCTATTATATGAAAAATACAAACCTAAGCTGATCCTCATAGGAGATTAAACCAAAAAATGAAAGAAGTTGTTAAAAAAGAAATCTTAAAATAGTTAGATGCTGGAATTATATATCCTAATTCACAAAGTACTTGGGTGAGCCCAATTCATTGTGTTCTAAAGAAATGAGGAGAGATCATTGATGAAAATGAGAAAAATGAATTAATTCCAATAAGACAAGTTACTGGTTGGTGAATTTGTATAGACTATAGAAAACTAAATATGTCCACCAGGAAAGATCACTTTCCTTTACCCTTTCTAAACCAAATGTTGGGTACATTGGTTGGAAACAAATATTACTACTTTTTAGATGGATATACTGGTTATCATCAAATTTCAATTGCTCCTGAGGACCAAGAGAAGCAAACATTTATAAGCCCTTATGGAACATTTGATTTTTGTAGAATGCCTTTTGGACTATGCAATGCATCTGTGACATTTCAAAGATGTATGATGTCAATATTTAACAATTTGATTGAACACAGAATGGAAGTATTTATGGATGATTTCTCTGTATTCAAGACTTCATTTGGATTATGTTTAAATACTTTAGAAAAAGTTCTAGAATTATGTGAAAAAAACAACTTAATAAAAAATTAGTAAAAATGCCAATTTATGATTGCATAAGGAATTGTGCTTGGCCATAAAATTTCTTAAAATGACATGCAGGTAGATCCTGCAAAAATTCAAGTTATTGAAAAATTATCACCTCCTACTACGGTTAGAGGGGTAAGAAGTTTTTTAGGGCATGCTGGCTTGTACAGGAGTTACATAAAAATTTTTTCAAAAATAATTAAGCCATTATGCCAACTTTTAGAAAAAACAAATTTTGATTTTAATGAGGAGTGCATAAAAGCATTTGAATTATTAAAAAAAATTAATCATTGCTCTTATAATAGTCTCACCTGATTGGGAGAAACCATTTGAAATAATGTGCAATGCTAGTGATTATGCAATTAGAGCTGTTTTAGGACAAAGGTACAATAAAGTTTTTAAAGTAATATATAATGCTAGTAAAGTTCTAAATGATGCTCAAATAAATTACACTACTACTAAAAGAGAGCTATTAGCTATTTTCTAAGCCTTTTATAAATTTAGACCTTACTTGGTTGGAACCAAATGTATAGTGCATATAATTCATTCTACTATCAAATACTTGATGCAAAAGAAGGATGTTAAACCAAGATTAATTAGATGGATACCTCTATTCCAAGAGTTCGATTTTATTGTAGTTAATAAAATGGGAAATGATAATAAAATAGCTGATCATTTCCTTAGACTAGAAAAAGAAATATTAAGTAATTTTGCAAATAAAATTTTAGAAAATTTCCCTGATGAACAATTATATAATATTGATGAAATAAATATACCATGGTATGCCGACATAGTAAATTATATTGTAAATGATAATCTACTAACAAATATTAAGAATTAATAATTAAAGAAATTTATATATGATTAAAAATTCTATTTTTGGGATGACCCATATTTATATAAACAATGTATAAAATTTATATATGATTCAAAATTCTATTTTTGGGATGAACCATATTTATATAAACAATGTAAAAATCTTAATTATTAGGAGGTGTGTGCCTTATGAAGAAACTCAACAGATAATTGAAAGGTTTCATGATTGTAAATTTGGACGACATTTTGGAACAAATAGAACTGCATATAAAATTTTGCAAGCTAGATTTTATTGGCCTAATCTTTTTACATACGTTAATGAATATATTAAAACATGTGATTGATGTCAGCGAGCTAGAAACATTTCTAGAAGAAATGAAATGCCTCTAAATTATACATTGGAAGTTGAAATTTTTTATGTATGGGGATTAGATTTTTTGGAACCCTTTATGCCTTCATTTGGAAATTTATATATATTACTTGTTGTTGATTATACATCAAAATGGATTGAAGCTATTGTTCTACCTAAATGTGATGCTCGGAGTGCTTCTAAATTTTTAAATAAAAATATTTTTACAAATATGGAATACCAATAGTAATTTTTACAGATGGAGAATCTCATTTTAGGAATAAGAGAATCGAGAAATTGATTAAAAAATATGATACTATGCATAGATTCTCTACCGTGTAGCATCCTCATACCAACAGTCTAGCAATGATATCAAATAGTGAAAAAAAACAAATTTTAAAAAAAGTTGTAAATCCTTATAAATTGGATTGGTCTGCTAAATTAGATACTATATTATAGGCATATAAAATTGCTTATAAGACTCCTTTTGAAATGTCCGCGTATAGATTTATTTTTAGAAAAAACAGGCCACTTACCAATAGAATTGGAGCATAAAGTATTTTGGGCTATTACAGAATTTAATTTTAATCTAAAAGATGCTGGTGAGAAAAGATTATTGCAACTCAATGAACTTGGGTTATTAGAAATGAAGCATATGATAATGCAAAAATCTATAAAGAGAAAATGAACATATGGCATGATCGGAATATTATTAAAAAGAAGTTTGAACGTAGACAAGAAGTTTTGTTACATAATATAATATTAAGATTATATCCAGGAAAATTGAAATCCAGATGATCAGGACAATTTAAGGAGATTAAAGTCTATCATTATGGAGCTGTTGTTATTGAAGATCCTAAAATTGGAAAGATATTTAAAGTTAATAGGCATCGATTGAAACATTATTATGAAGGATGCATGACACAATTTAAGGAGATTTTGATTAAGTCATCCTAATTAAACAATGATATTGTCGGCGTTATTTCAGGTTAGTTTATGGGGACTTGCCCGTAAGAAGCTGTCGGTCGCTGGAATTGAAATCCCATCGCTCGCTTCAGAAGGAAGATGAAGTATGAAAGAAAACTGATCCTATATTTTTCATAGTTTAAAATGAAAGAGCACTATACCTCAAATCTTGTATCTATCCCAAAGGATAAACACAAGACTTGAGGATGAGGCTCGATCAAATTAACTAAGAAAAGTGTAACATCCGTCTTGTCTGCGAAACCTTTTGTATTTGCCGACAAATTCCCCTATTTAATATAAAGGATTAAATAGGGT